>CM024565.1:5617728-5842633 GCA_014182515.1 Eucalyptus microcorys
TTAATTAATGCTACAAAACCCATAGATGATTGCTTATTAACCCCTTGGTGGGAGTGCAGTATATTGGAAATCAACCAAGCAAATTATGGTTGCAAAAATTTATTTTGATTCAGGGCTTGTAGCCCTTGATTTGGAGTAGTAGTGAGGTTGAATGACGGGGCGGATTTCTTAGCAAACATTCTATTGGGCATGAAATCAACATCGTTTGAGTCTATGCGTTGTGATTGAAACATAATATCTTCAAACATCTGCTGAAATGTGAAGTTACATTTATTGATTATACAAAGTCAGAAGTGAATTTGGTCAATACTTTGACAAAATGTTTGGAAAAGAAACAAAAAATTTAAACATCGAAGGTAATAAGCCTAATTCCAATTCAAGACCTATGAATAATAATAAAAAAAAAAATCTAATCGTAATATATACTAATTTCACTTATAGTTGATCTCTTCTAAAAGAGGCAGAGTAAGAGGAAGAAAAGAGGCAATTGTGTTTTGGAAATGGAGGCTGTAATAGCCTATCACACCGAGGTTGTGTGATAGCTGTCACAATTGTTACAGATTACTGCAAGCAAACGTGGTAAATGCATGCCAATGTGATAGTCATTAATACAACGGAATGTGCTGTAGCAGCTGTGAAATCTATACTTGGAAAGTCCAAGCGGGCACTACTTGGTCAACTGCAAAACTTAGAGTGAGAATTCTGATGGGATTGACAGGGTGTAGCACTGAGCCGGTCAAAGGAAGGGTTTTCCTTTCATAAAATAAAGGGACAGAGTTTGAAAATCACATCGTTACTTTTCTAATTAAACATGAGCCAATCTGCATATGCATTTCCTTTACTAAAATCAACGAAAATCTTGACCTGTTGAAAATACTTCAGTATTCTTTCAATTTGAGAAATGGCGCGTCATCAAAATGAAACGGTGAAGTTGATTTTAAAGCGAGAGAAATGACTGCTCGATTCCGCCTCACAACAAACAAGTTTGCTAATATCCAAAGAAATTGTCGATTTGAGGTTAGGAAAAAAATGCCCCATAGTTCTACTTTGAGTGTGGTCCTAAGCAAGGCCCAAGAAACTGGTCTTAAGCCAAGACCTAAAAATGGGCTGACAACAAAGGAAAAGACTTGGTAATCCTTGGACTTAGGGATGAAAAGTTACAAGTTCAACCGCCGGGGATTGGAAACCAATTGAAGTAATCCCCCGGGCCTAGATCCCCGCAAAGAACATGCTTTTATTGTCCACGTGAATCCGACGTGCCAATTACTTCAGTCATCATGAATAGCTCTTCCTGAAACTGATGAGAATGAGAGAATGAAGACGGTGGAGTCTGTGAAATGAGAAGGTGTCGATTGTTTGAGGGAATAAAAGAGGATAATTAAGACAAAAGGAAGCATAAAAGAGGATAATTAAGACAAAAAGAGGCGTGGTGTTCTCTAGGAATAAGATAATCATAGATACTTTATAGTGACTGATTTGGGCTGCCGTACCAAACCCCAAAAGAATGGGACCAATCTAAGTGGGCTTATATGGATTGTAGGATTGTAGGATTTTTAATGAACCCCAGTAGTGGAAAGTTATTAGACATGTATGAAGTGGATGGTTAATTAAGGAAATGATCTTAGTGAGTAGCAATTAGTAAGGATAATCTATATTTATTAAGATGAAAGGGGTTGTGAATGGTATTTTGGTGATGTGGCTTATTGAGAAATTTTTAATAACTTTTTTGTTATTTATTATCAATTACATGTTACTACTTTCAACCTAACCCCAATTAGCTATTATTTTGGAAAAATATTTTTAAAAAAAAGGAGATTTCGTTAACAACTGCCCTAGAGGCATTGGTCAAACATCTATCTATAGAAAGATCTTTGATTTCAATTCACTCCGCATACACTGGAAATGATTACTTACCTATTCAATGTACTTAACTAGTGGTTCAAAGACATTCGTCATAAGATAACTTAAGAAAATAATTTTTATATATTAAGCTAAAAGTGGGAATTGTTCCGATTCTTGGATATTCCAATATAAACTTTGCTACTCACTAAATCATTCATAAATTAACCAACGATTTCATATATCTCTCTAACAACTTTCCACTATCACTGTATCCACGTCAGTAAACACTCCTCAATCTCAAGATGTTTATTTTTCTTTTATTTTTCTTTTTTTATAAAATCTATCATCATCTTGCATGTGGACAGCGTGTCTAAACACTAACATTAAATAAAGTGAATTTAATAAGTGAAAAAAGTGAAAAGGCATGTTGAGGATTTTCATTAATTTGTTGGACTTTCTTTTCCTAATTTCACACTTTAGTATTACATTCTTAGTTATGAACGTGCTATTGAATATGTTGCTATATTAAAAGAAAGTTCATTTGTAAGAAGAAGTTGAATAATAGAAAAGGTTATTTTTCATAAAGTTTTGATTACTCTCCTACATGAGTCTTTAATAAATGTGGTTTATTCTATTACAATTCATAACCTAAAGTTTCTATTCCCTTACATATTGTGGCCTTTTAGTGAGTATGAATTGCATTCATTGAAGTGGTCATTTTAGAATCACAGATTGATTTTTCCTTTTCAATTTGAAAAATGAAAAGTATAATATTATTTTATTTTGCGGGAAATATGAATAGTATGTGGCGCAACATTAAAGTTACATGATATAATTTTTCTTTCATGACTTATCAATACTTATTTAGATATGATCGATATATTAACAAAAAAACCCGTCACATAAGAATTTTGGCTTTAATTGTAACTACATCTTTTTTTATTTACTTAATAAGAAAATCAGATAATGCCTGTCATAATTATGATATCTTTGGGATCTTGCCTAACCTAAATTTAAGTGCTTACGATGATGTTTTGGTATCAAAAGATTATAAAAGGGAGATCAATACAGCTCCTCTCTCGTTCCAAAACTTTTTCGCACGAGACAAAATTCTTGTATTGGAATGATAAAAAAAAATGTGACAAATGAATACAACTGTTTCCTCTCTGATGGCATAGAAGAAGATACAAAGATGTCATCCGGCAAAGAATCGAGGGCGGAGGCATCTTCGGTTCTGAGTTGAAGGATGGAGAGGATTTGGGTTTCCTCGACAAAGAATTGCAGATTCTGCAGAAAGAATATCGAGAGAGAAGAGGGGGAGAAGGCATTGGTGACGTCGGAAGCGACGGACGAAGTAAGGAGCGGAGGCGGCGGCGTGGAGTTCGTCGAACGAGATAGCAGAGGACAGATGGACAGGGTCGACGCTAACGGAAGAGGAGAGAGCAAAGTGGAGTCTTTAGGAAGGAGGCGAGACTTGCTAACGGGGCTTGCCCACAGCAACACGTGTAACTTACTGAGTGGGTTTTTACAAAATGACGTGACATTATAGTTGCACCTAAAATTTTCCCGACAAGTAAAGCCAAATGCACGTCCCTCTCCTGCATCGCCACCAATCATGGCCTTCCCTTGGAACTAGAGAGACGCATAGAAGAGTAAAACCCCAAAAAGGAAAGCAAAAGAATTTGAATTCAAGACGGCGAAAACGAGGCAAATTTCTTTGTTCCTCTCTGGCGGATTGTAGTTCTCGTCCCCTTCCCTTCGCCTATTGAACCTGCGTAAAATTTCGTTCCGTTTTAAATTCGTATAGAGTATGGTTGGAATCATTAGTTTAAGAGACTGATGCTTCGATGAAAATGCCCCTAAACTTCCGTGACAGGAGCATGAACGTCGCTGAAAGCGCTGCGAATGCATATGGTAGTTCAAGCAGTTCAAGAACAACATGAGGTTCGCTTTTGACGTTCGAGGAAATGGTCTCTTGAAGTGAGGGAAGCATGTTGCTGGCGTGTAGATATAGACTATTACTTCATGCAACTAAAAGAATATTTCTACTCTTCCACGTGTTATGCAGAAGATTCTCAATCGTTTTCGTTGAAACATCTAACTAAAAGCTAAAAGGAAAAATACTTCATGTTTCCTAAGAACCTTTATTCTTGATAAGCACTGTCTTTAAGAGCATTTCACTTGCCTAATTCAGGCCATAAGACTTACCACTTTGTGTTCTTGGAGCACTGCATTTAAAGAATGCTTGATTTCCCCTGAAGACAAAGGATCTCGTCTAGTGTTTACGTGCCAACTTTCCCCTAGTCTCTATACATAGAACACGAAATGTAAAATCTAATTCCCGGAGCATCTGTTGCCAAGTCACTTAAGCTTTATCAGTTGTCGATTCATTTATGCTTTAAAGGTTACTTAATTCCTGCAGATTCAGAAAGCTGCAATTGAGGATTGAAGAAAAAGGAAGGTGCTTACAAATGTTGTTTTTGAGAAACAAAGCCGAAGCAACATCCTTTCAAGCTCTTAAAGAATGAAACTAGGAGATTTTGGAACTTCGGTCATCTAATATATATGCGGATTGATGGATTTAGTGTTTACGTCGATAAAGCCTCCGACTTTCAATCTATCCAACTTGGGAAATAAAATTGCATCGATAAACTGTAGATAGAAGGTTTAGCAGCAAAAAGAGAGGAAGAAAGAAATGATGCTCGAACACACAAGTGAGGAAGATTAGTACGCTGCTGGTGATTTCTGTCTTTCTAATTTGTGTATAGAAAAAGTGTACTGACTGTGGGCAAGAATCATGAGGCGACCCATAATCCCATGCAGGGCTGCCCGCTAGACTCGCGTGACGTGTGCCGAGGAATCCGAAAACAAAGGAAAAATTCAGGGTTTATCTCCCAAGTTTGGGACGAATGACTCAGCCTCTAAAAAACTTGCGCTTCCCATTGCCCATTATGAAGGTTTTGTGACCAACAAACCACCCCCCCAAAAAAAAAAAAAAAAAAAAAGAAGAAGATATTTCAAGTTGACCCTTGGCCTTGAATTTACCGTGGGAAAAGGTTACGTTTTGCCGTACCGAACCCAGTAGATTTCTGTGGTCCGACCATGCAAAGGTGGGATTAAAGTGTCATTTGAGTGATTATTATTAGAAAATCCAACCCAAAAGCTTTTGTGTTGCGCCTTCTAACATAATTTCAAAGCCCTGATTCTAACCCTTTTGTCGGCGCGTTCATCCCATTAATCAAGTTGACGTGCCGCTCCTAATCCCCTTGCACGTGAGATGAGGTGTTATAATATTTTGCATTGCTTGACAATGGAGTTTATATGCTCTTTATTTATGTGTGGTCTCGCTCAACCTATTAATTTAAGCTTTTGGGTTGAACTTTATATCAGCAAAGTTTAGACGTTTGATATCACTCATGTGAGAACTCCTTAAGGCGCTGACTTTGACCTAAAGAAACATAAAGACCATCTCATAACTTGATTATGTGAAAGTTATTTAAGTTTGATGCATTTAATCAACTTTTCGATATAGCTTATGATGTTTGTAGGCTGAGCAGTTCTACAAAGAATCCAAACCTTATCATAGAATGCTTTGATCAGGATAATGCGATGTTGAGAGGCATTGGGACTGTGGTTTTCTTTATAGCGATTTCTCGTTGTACCAATAAGCGCGGTGATGCTGACGGGATTGTAGATTCACATGCTACAAAACCCACTGGTGATTGCTTAGTCACCCTTTGGTGGTGGTGCAGTATGTTTGGGAATCGACCAAACAAATTATGGCTACTAAATCTATTTTTGATGGGTTGTAGCCCTTGATTTGGGTAGCAGTGAGGCTGAATGACTGGGGAAATTTCTTATCAGAAATTCCGTTGGGCATGAAATCAACCTCTTGTAGGTTTATGTCTTTTATAAAAATGCCGACCAACTCTTGTGAATGCTGTGTTGTGTCGGGCCTTCGGCCAATTTCTTGGACACTCAATCGACACGTGTCGGAAAATTTGACTGGCTTAGTGGCTCCCGGCAGTGCTTGTCGGAGTTGGAATTTCGACGTCTACGAGTTTTCAACATGTGATTTTGATATCGATGTCAATTTTAAAAATTTTCAATAAATGAAAATGCATAAATGTGAACAAATAAAACACAATAATAAAAATAATAAATTAAGAAAGAAAAAAAAAAACCTAATCTTCTTTTCTCTTCGACTCCACTTTCCATGATACACAATTTACCCCTTAAGTTTTTTTTTTCTTTTCTTGACATATCCTAACATGCGAGTCCAAGATGTGGATTGATTGTTTTTCTCTAAGTTTTTATAAATTATTGGAATAAAAGTTGAATTTGTCAAATTGAAACAATGAATGATATTAATAAATAATGGATTAATGTTTTTAGTATAAATTCATTCTAGGCTTTTTTAATTATTTATTTATTTATGAATTTGAATCAAATTAATTTAATTAGAATAATCATAAAAATGATAAATATATATTTAATATACAACGTGTTTATAACGTGTCGGAATTCTTTTTATTTTTAGAAATAGCGTGTCCGCGTGTCGTGTCATATTGTGTACGTGTGTCGTGTGTTAGTGTCGGTGCCACTTAGTATGTGCTGTGATTGAAACATAATATTTTAAAAACAGCTACTAACATAATGTTATATTTATCGTTATACAAAGTCGAAGTGAATTTGGCCAATACTTTGATTAAATTTTTAGAAAAACAAATAATTGAAACATCGAAGGAATGAGCCTTATGCCAATTGGAGATCTATCAATAATATAAGGCTCGTGCGATTCCCACTCCCTTATTGACTTCGACACTTCCTATCATTGATTTGATTATATTATTTATTGTGGATTTCACTTTTAATTTAAGATTATTCCTTTCCTTTTTTTCTTCACTTTTTTCTTTTTTTTTTAATATATTTTTTCCAATCTCAAACAGTATTTGCTATGATTAGATGTGGGGCCCCTCTTGATTTAAGATTTTTTTGCCTTCTTTTCTTTTTCTTCCACTTTTCTTTCTATATTTGGAATAAAATTGGTGTTTCTAGTTTCAAAAAATATATATAGTTTTTTGGTAACTAGATAACGAACTATTGTGTCAATGAGTTGATATTTCTCTTTTTTCGCATTAATAATAACCCCACAAACATAAGTAAGAGTGAAAAAAAATCATTTACTAGTTTAGTACGCATTTCATTTTAATTATAATGTTAATATGTGTCATATGATGTAGTTTGTGTATTTTAAATGCTCAATTTTCATTTTCTTCGGTGAATCTAGTAATCCAATAAATCATTATTTTCGATGCCATCATTGCATGATGTTTTAAAAGATAGTTTAAAAAATATTAAAAAATATGACAAAGTTAAGCACATAAAATGCATATGCAAGTCTGTCCAAGTAGGCACAAAAAAAAGGATCTTGGTCGAATGTGCCCTTTCAGTTGTTATAGATATGCTTTTTAAAGTTGAACGGCTTCCTCACAACGATCTTCAAATACCTCTTGAGACATGTAGATATGCTTTCAAAGTCGAATGTGCACCTTCAACTCTTAAAGTGACACAGCTTCCAAAATGTATGTGTAGAAGCGGGCGCAATAAGCTTTTGAAAGGAAACCATGCATTATTTATGTAATTAAAAGCCACTAGATATTCCCTAGAGCAAATTCTCGTAAATGTGTATTGAAAATCTAAATGAAGATTTCATGATCATGAACATAGTCTATGTAAACAAAGTAAATAATTTGTGGATAAAATAACATTTCTTTACTTTGATTATGATTGGTGCGCAGAATTACAACAATGGAGAATAAGTTTAGGGAAAAAAAAAAAATATGAAGGGACCTCTGAAATGTAATGGGTGTGGAGGAACGGCTAGAGTGAAAAAAAGTTGTTTGAAAATGATGCAGGTAGTTTTTGTTTTTTTTTTTAAATAGAAAAAAAAAAAAAAGATAACGAAAGAAAAATATGTAAATAATTTTAAATCGAGTGGGATACGTAAGGGATAATATAATCGATTCAATGTGATAAGAGATATCGGGAGGTGATAGATGAAGTGGAAATAAGTGAGCCCTAAATTTAACTGTAATTTATACTTATATCCCTTATAGCTAATGTAATCTAAAATAGGTAAACTGAGAAAAGAGGCAATTGTGTTATGGAAATATGCTGTAGCTATTACACACACTGGGTCATTACAGTTGTTGCAGATTACTGCTAGAAGACGTGGTAAATGCATGTAATGTAACGGTCATTGATGCAATGGAATGTGCTGTAACAACAGTGAAATCTATACTTGGAAAGTCCAAGCGACGACTACGTTATCAACTGCAGAACTTACACCAGGAGGCTACGCACGGAAGTAAAACAACAACGTTCGAGAAGTTTGAGTGGAGTATCTTAAAGGGTTAATAGAGTGGTGGCCACTGGCCAGGGCTGAGCATGAGCCCTGTTTGGGAAACGCCAGAACGTCAGTGAAGGAAAGCGAACCCGGAGAGAGCTCGAGCTCAGTGAAGAGAGACTGTCGCGCACCTGGGCTCGTCCGTGCAATGCGGCTTTGTCGAGGCACGGGACTGAGTGAGCTGCGAGACACGAGAGAGGTCGTCAGTGGCGGGGCTCATGGCGGTTCTGCGGTGGAGCTTGATGGGCGGTGACCGGTGAGAACAGGAGAATGGAGGGGAGGAGTCCGTGGGACGCGGAGGTGCAGACCGTTTCAGGGAATAAGAGAGGACGATTAAGACGGAAGTGAGTGTGGTGTTCTCTAGGAATGAGATAATCATAAGATACTTTATAGTTTTTCTATGTACAAATCGGATTGGTTCGGGCATCACATCATTTTGCGTAGTAGATTCCGAAAGAACTAGATCGGTCAGGCCTGGCCTTTAGGATTTAGGATTCACTAGTATTTTGCTCCGTCTCAAAAGGTATTAAGTTACTAGGCATTAATGAAGTGGGTGGTCAATTGATGAAATAAACGTCATTATTAATTAATAAGAATAATCTGTTTTTATATTAAGATAAGGGGGGTTGGGGTGCGAATAGTAAAATGGCGACGTGGCTTCTCTAAAAAATTTTAAAGATTTTTTTCAATTCCACATTTTACTACTTTTTACCTCATCCTATTATCAATAAAATAAAAAAAAGATTTTGTTAACAGGTACCTTAAAGGCATTGGTCATATACATTTTGAAGAAAGATTGTACTTTTCACTCCATTGCCTCGCTTGTGCTACGTGTAATCAATACATTGAAATAAAAAACACTTATCGATTGTATATACTTAACTAGTGGCTTAAGGTTATCCGTTGTAAAAAATGATTAAAAAAATCTTTTGTATATCAAGCCAAAAGGACCACTTATTTAGCATTCCAATATTGACTTTGCTACTCAATAAACAATTTCATAAAGTAGTCGACAATTTCCATATATCTAAGACAACTAGCCACTGTTATTATATACATTTGAGTAAATACCTGTACAATTTCTCTCGAAATGTTTTTATCCTTTTCCATGTATAATCTATCACCATCATGCACTCGGACAGCGAGTGCCTCAACACCGGGAATTTACATAGTAAAGAAGTGAAGGCATGTCGAGCAATTTTTTTTTTTTTTTTTACATTTCCTTGATTTTTCTTTTTCTAATTTCATACTTTAGTATTACATTCTTACTTTTGAATGTGCTATTCAATATTTTGCTATTTGTTGAAAAATTTCATATTTTAGACGGGAATGGTACAAAAGGTTATTTGACCTCTTGATTAATTTTTATAAAGTGTTGATTACTTTCCTATATCATTTCTTTTTATTTAATATATTTATATACTATCACCATTCACAACCTAAAGTTTTTCTATGTTATTTTTAATCAATATGGAATGAAAGTATGAATTGCATCTCGTTGAAGTGGTCTTCTTACAATCACAGATTGATTTTTACTTTTTCCCAATTTGAAAAATAAGTAAGCACAATATTATTTTATTGTTTGACAAAGTGCAAATAGTACACGTCATAAGATGTTTAGACTTTAAAATATTTTCTTTTCACCTATTCATTTCAAAATTGGAAAAAAATATGCAATCCACCTTCTTCTTTATCTTTCTTAAGATGAGATTTCGGCCGGAAATAACGAACTTTAGTCCCGAATTCGATAAGATAAGATAAAGAGGTGATGGCAATCTTATGTCTTCCTTCTTCGTTTGAACTCTTCTCTCGATTTCTGCACACCACGTAACGCGCTTCCTATGACGTTCCGGCATGGAGATAAACACGACTTCCCTCTCTTGACCCAAAACTTCTTTCGCGTGAGACGATATTCTAGTATTGGAAGGATAAAAGAAAGGTAAAACGTGACTAATTAAATACGAACCCTTTTTTCTCCCTCCCTCACCCGACATATTAGAAAGGTACAAGATGTCATCCATCAAAATAAATAAATAAATAAGAAAAATAATAATTAAAAAAAAAAAGTGGGGGGGGACCGAAAAAATTGCCCGGCGGCGACCACTAAGCAGAGCGAAAGGGCGCAGAAAAACCGAAAGGAAAGTTGCCCAAGTGGAGGGACTGCCACGATGCTCCCCACGCGGGCCCCACCACCCATCCCCAATATTCCCCTGCTTCTCGCCCCAGCGCCCCTCCGTCGCCCACCCGTCCGATCGCGCGACCGCGGGGCGGGTTTGGGATCCCCCACGTGCGGGGGGGACGCGCGCCAGGGGGCCCACCGCCACGACAGAGAGATAGGTATAGGGATAGAGAGAGAGGGGAGAGAGGGGAAGGGGACAAGTAAATCCAAGTACGTTCTCTCCGTCCCCTCTTTCCATGTCCCTTCCTTCCCCTTCTCCAACGTCGCCAATCATCGTCTTCTCCACCCCCTCCGAAAATCGCAAAGGGAAATTCGAAGGTCAAGACGGCGAAGCGGAGGCAAATCTCTCGGCTCCTCCGCTCTCCATCCCTCTCCCTCTCCCTCCCCCTCTCCCTGGGTAGATAAGGATTCCCCGATTCCGCGTCTCCAGCTGATCGCGCGCGCCTCGGCTCTTTCGCCTCGCGACTTCGATTCGGTGGCCGGGCCTCTTCTTCTCTGATTTCGGGTTTCCTGAGGTGGGTATTCGTCAAGTTTGTGAATTTCTGCGGATTTCGTGCTCTGGGGTTCGAATTTTTTTTCTTCCCTTAACTTCTTTTGGCCTCCTCCTTTTTTGGGGTTCTTCCTCGCGTGGCTCGGCGGCTGCTGGTGGCGGCGGCGGCGTCTGATTATTTGTGTGGGGTTCTTCGCGTATTTCTCACCGGACCGGACTTTGCTTTGATGGGTTGTTTCTCTTTTTTCTTTTTCATGTTCTTTTCGGTTCTGCTATTGGTCGAACGTGGTGAGGGCTGAGGATGAATTCCACGGAGCCGGTTCTGGATAAGGCTTCTTATTTCAGCGGCGTTTGTGATTTTAATTTGGTTAGGAGAACCGTGGTTTTCGATCGTGGATTGGTGTTTCTCTCTGTTTCTAGCTTGTTGGGAGGAGGCTGTGTGTTTTATGATAGTCCGGCGGAATTTGCATCTCTTTTAAAGAGATGCGGAGTGTGAAAGTATGTGGCACTTCGGGACATGATCGTGATCGCTTTGGTCGTTGCGACTCTGACATGACGATGGCGATGGTTTAGGATTTGTGTCCTTTGTCCGGGATTGCGGGCGCTAACCTCGGCGATTGGAAGTGATGTGATTTTGTTTGGGTTCTGGATTAGGCTTCCTATTGCCCCGACAGTTATGATTTCTCTTTCTTTATTATTTTTAGTCTATTAGTGGCACAGTGAGTTTCTTTCATGTGAATAGTGCATGCTTTAAGAATGATGCTAAGGTTAGTTTTTTGTGTTTCTCTGTTTCGTTGTTGTTCGCTGGAGTTGGAGGCTATATGTTTGATGATAGCTGGAAACTTTGGGACTTTCATCTACAGTGTGAAATTTTGCACTTTCGAGACACGATGTTGGTTATCTTGGCCATTGCGACTCTTACATGGCAATATTGACAGAGCTTGATTGAATTATGTTGTAAATTTCCGACTATTTGGTGTCTTTTTCAATTTCCTTTTAACTGTCTCTGTAGTAGTTTTTACAGTATACGTGCTGTTTTTCCTTGAAATTTTCAGTGTTTTTATAGATTTCGACTTGGATGTCTCTTGAAATGTGCTCTAATTTAGTCATGTGGCTCTGTAGACACCATCTTATTGTCTAACCTACTAGTAACGTACTCAAACAGATTTTCTTAATGAATATTTTGTGGGGGTTTTATATGGGAGATAATATTTAATCAATGACCCAGCCTGCGACTTGCATTAAGAGTTTAAACATGATGGTGAATGATAGTGTTTCTGTTATTACGAACATGCATATCGGTTATGTAGGATTCCAGTGCTGAACGTTTGAGTGATCTTTTTTTTTTTGCAGAAAAAGTGCTCTCTCTTGAGCCCTTGTCAAAAGTGATCCTCAACTTTAAATAGAATGTTTATTTTGTACTGTTTCTGGATTGGGTGAAAAGAGAGTTGATGTTTTAATTCCGTTTCTGCAGGTAACTCAAATGTTATTCAAAAAAGGGACAGTTGGAAGTGGTCTTTCATCGCTTCTGGATGTGCAGTGATATCTGCTTTTCTTCCCTCAGCAACATGAAAGACATGGACAATATTCTCCATTCATTTCTCCAACATCCCATGATTAGAACATCCACACCACCCGTAGGTTTTTCCCGAACAGAAGTACAAGTTACTGCATTTGACTGATATTCCAAAAGAAAGCAAAGATGTTTCCCTGGGGATCCAAATCAGCTTCAGGATTTTCTCTATTCAGAAAATGTCGAGCCAGAATGGTCAGTTAGAGAGCAGGGGGCTGTCCTGGGTTGTGACAACCAATCTGCAGGGAAGTGATTTGATATGGACTGAAAACTTTGGTGAGGCTATGGATCTAGATTGGAGCAAATTTCTTGCTGATGTGATGCGATTGACCCATCAAAGGTGTGTATCTTTTTAACTTGTAATAGGGTTTGCTGTTTGTCCAGCCGAAGGCTGAACTTGTTACGCGAGTCTGTCATTTGCTTGTAAGGTAAATACTATATAGGAGAATGTGCTCTGAGCGTTTGGCGCTACATGAGATGCTTATTCTTTTCTTTTTGGGGGTGGGGGGTTGCAGAGGGGGAGGGAGGGCGGTCTTAGGGTATTTTCTCCTGGTCCAAATCGATAATTCTGGAGATGGTTTTATTACTGTAATATTGTTTATCTAATTTTCATTAATTTTATCTTAAATTAAGCTGGCATGTCTTACTCAGATGCCATTTTCTGTTATGCTGTTGCAGCTGCCCCTTGCTGTTCAAGGTCAGTCTTTGCCTCCTACAGAATCTTCTGCTGCTGCTAATCAATTGCCAAGTGCACCCTCAAGCAAGGCTCGAATGCGTTGGACACCGGAGCTTCATGAAGCTTTGTGGAGGCTGTTAATCAGCAGGCGGTGGTGACCGTGCGTATCTCGTGATTTCACTCTGGATTTTGGTTGTGTGTATAGGATGACCAATTTATTTGATTGTTTTCACTTTTGACATTAATTTTAGGTGCCACTCCCAAAGGTGTTCTAAAGCTGATGAATGTAGAAGGCCTAACAATCTATCATGTGAAAAACCACTTACAGGTACGTTCTGCCTTTTTGTTCTTCTAATCCCTGGCATGATATTGTCTTTTCTAGTTTCTATTCCAAACTTACATGGAAGCCCTTTTAATGCAGAAATACAGAACAGCTCGATATAAACCGGATTCGGCAGAGGGTGAAGGTGATTTTCTTTTGTTAATGATCATTGCTAGTTGGTTCTTTGGACTACACTCTGCATATATAAATTTCCTTTCAGCAGGCACTTATTTATAGTGCAGCCTTGCATTCCGTGCATCTTCAGTCTTTCCTGTCCTTTGGGCTGTAAATGACTGGTCATTCCTCTGTTTCAGGATCTTCAGAGAAGAAGTTGAGTTCGCTGGAAGAAATGAAGTCTCTGGACTTGAAGGCGTGAGTCATTTTCTTAGCTCTATTAATTTATGTAATGTGATTGATTGGCTGAAGGGTGTTTCTTTTCATGTTGAGGGATTCACTCTTTTCACTTGATTTAGATTGTATTGATGCTGTTTTTGACTTGTCCCTGATGATGAAATCTCTCATGTTTCATGTCTCTTTATCATTTAACGCTGACCCAAATCTTCTTTGATTTAACCACATAAAATCTAGTTATTTCTGTCTTTGAGTATCTGATTGGAAGTAAAGCTTAAGAGACTGATGTGTTGATGAAAATACCTCTTAAACCTACATGACAGGACTATGAACATCACTGAAGCGCTGAGAATGCAGATGGAAGTTCAGAAGCAGCTGCATGAACAACTTGAGGTTAGCTTTTGACATTCGAGAAAATGGTCTTTTAGTGAAGGGAAGCATGTTGATGGCCTGCAGATATAGAATATTACTTTATGCTACTATAAGAATATTTCTCCTTTTCCACATATTAAGCATTAGATTCTCGATCGTTTTCTGAAACATCTGAGTAAAAGCTAAAAAGAAAAATATTTAATGTTTCCTGATAGCAGCTTTTCTTGATAAGCACTTAGAGATCCCAGTTGAGTTCTTACTTACATAAAAGCATTTCACTTGCCCAATTCAGGCTATAAGACCTACCACTTTGTGTTTTTCGAGTACCATCTTTAAAGAATGCCTGATTTCCCGTGAAGACAAGGATCTTGTGTGTGTTTAAATGCAAAAATATTGAGAAATGTTCTTTAATCTCTCTACAAAAGACACAAAATGTAAAATTTAAGTCCTGAAGCATCTGTTACCCAGTCACTTATGCTTTATCGGTTGTCAATTCATTTATGCTTTATTGGTTATATAATTCCTGCAGATTCAGAGAAAGCTGCAATTGAGGATTGAAGAACAAGGAAGGTGCTTACAAATGTTGTTTGAGAAACAAGGAAGATGGAGGATGATGGGTCCAAAGCTCCTTCGTCACCCATTCCTGATGAATGTGATCCGTCAAGGAACAAAACAGAAGCAACCGAGCAACCTCAGGCTGAAAAAGGACTTGAAACGACAAACTCCAGCTCTTCGCCAGGCGAAAGTTCTCTAAACGTGAATAAAAGGCAGAAGGTTTCAGAAGCAAAAAGGACTCCTGACGATGACGATCCGGATGGGGCGAGATAGGTCTTCCATCTCTGAAACAGAGTGAGGGCCGTGAACCCTCGCTGTGATTAAGCTGGAGCAGCATCCTTTCAAGGTCTTGAAGAATGGAGAAAGAGAAGGATATTAAAGAAGAAGGAAGATTTCATGCTGCCTCTGAAGATGACGTAGTGAAGTTGTTTTATGACGACCGCATGACAGAGGATTTCTTTGACTGAAACTAGGAGATTTTGGAACTCCGCTCATCTAATTTATCGGTGGATTCGTATTAGATGGATTTAGTGTTTAAGTCGATAAAAGCCTCAAGACTTTCGAACTATCCAGACTTGGGAAATAAATTTGCATCGATAAACTGTAGATAGAAGGTTTAGCAGCAAAAGGAGGGCAGCAAGAAATAATGCTCGAACTCACGAGGGACGACGCTTTTACTAAGCTGCTGTGATTTCTGTCTTTCTAATTTGTATGAAAGAAGTGTACTGACTGTATAATCGCGGGGGAAAACATTGTACAAATTCCTCTGCGGGCGTCATTGGCTTGACATGTAGATAAATCTGCGTGACGTTGCCTCGTCTCAAGATTTACTTTTGGGTTATCTTTCTTTTCGAGATCTGCTCGGTTCACTATCCCGGCCTATTGATTCTGAGTTATAAAGCTAATCGGTGCGGAGTGATTAAGGCCCGGACAAGAGGGTTGGCGAGGTG
This sequence comes from Eucalyptus microcorys, assembly GCA_014182515.1. NCBI lineage: Eukaryota > Viridiplantae > Streptophyta > Magnoliopsida > Myrtales > Myrtaceae > Eucalyptus > Eucalyptus microcorys. The sequence goes on from CM024565.1 coordinate 5,633,448, forward strand.
GCGCCGAGGGTCGCCTCTCATGAGAGGAGCCAAGTCCGGCTCCTCAAAGTCGGGACGAGAGGATTGATGGTTCCGTAATTTTGTAACTTTAGAAAGGCAGGTCACAAAAAACTTCTATATCTCTAGGGGACACGCATTGAGTTTTGAATTAGGAGCTCTCTCTGATTAGGTGATGCTCAAACGGGGAAACGTTTGGTTTTACATCATCACGTGATGTGGGCAAGAGTCACTTTTGAGCAAGTACCTTTTTCTAATGAGGTGACATTCAAACGGAAACAGCTCGGTTTACATCAGCACTTGTTAGCCCAATCCCGCGACGCGTGCCGACAGATCAAAAGGGAGGAATGACTCAAGCCTCTCAAAGACTTTGCACTTTCATTGCCCTTTCTTTGCAAGAGGCCTTGTGCAAACCGAAGGTGTAAACTTTAGGTGGGAATTTTATCTGGGTAGTTCCGAAGGCTTCACCCACGAAGGTTTTTTTGGTCGGACACCCACGAAGGTTCGAAGGGGACAAAAGGTGGGACTTTGCTTTTCCCAAAGAAACATCATCTGCCACTCGTGTGTCCTTGTTGGCTTCGTGAAGATTTGTCGATGAAGATCGGTGCTTGAGCTTGGGAAAGAGTCGGGAAGTTGGTAGCTTTGGTTACTGTCCTAAGAGGATCGTTTGCCTCCTCATCTGTCAGCTCTACCCTGCCCTGAAAGAAAGGCTGTGCGCACTTCTCAAGCCGGCGGCAGAGAACCCTCGATTCCAAGAAGGAGGAGGAGGAAGAAGGAAGAGATGCTGTTCCAGGTGGGAGGGGCAAGGGACGCGCCCACCTTCTTCAGGAATGGCGGCTGCCCAGCGGCTCCCGGGCAGCCTCCGTGCCGCGCTCACCTACTCCGTCGGCGTACTCTCTCTCTCTCTCTCTATCTCTCTCCCGCCCCATACAACTGCGAGCGCGTTTCTCTCTCCGGCCATGTCAATTCGTCGTTGTACTGACGGTCCCAGCTTTAAGTTTTTGCCACGAATCGTGGGTTCAAGACATGATGATGAGCTCTTGACCCATTTCGTTCACCCTTGTCTTGGAATTTTGTAATGGCGTGGGGCGGCGATGAGATTGTCCGTGGTTTTTAGCTCTTCAGTTGACGTCGTTTGAGTGTTGTTTAGGTTTGAGCCCAGCTTCAAGATTAAATGTCTCAGTTAACTGGTCGATTAGCGCAATTTTCTCGGTTTTACCTGCTTCGCTGAATTCGGTTATTGGCCTGTTGTGGGCCTGCTCGAGCATACCTGTAAATGCACCCGATTGAATTATCGGAATTGGGTGGAGTTGTTGGGGTTTGTGCGTAGTGGACGACGATAATTGTCGATTCCTGTATCAATTTCTCCAATCTTGTATTAGTTCGATTGACTTGGGAGAGGATGGGGTTTACTGCGGCATTATTGTCTTTCCTGTTTTCTTAGATTTTACTTCGTTCCTTTTTATGGGGGCAATTTATGGGATGGAGTGCTGGAATTCATGGATGAATTGCAGGTACTTTGCCTTGAGAAGACCTTTCCTTCACAAAGTACTGGACTATGAAGATGAATTCTTTGCACTGCTGATGCTGGTTCTCGAAAGTCACAGCTTGCGAACTACAGGTGACTCTACAAACAAATATATTATGTTAGCGAACCCCCCTCCCATCTCTTTATTTTTCAGCTAGATTAAGCATTCTCCTTTATTTTTGGCTAGATAAAGCATTCAGGACTCGTAGAGCGTTGAACTAGTCCTTTGGCACTATCAGTCCCTTTGTCATGGAAATAGCATTGTATTTGGTGGGCTACTGTCTGTCTCTGATGGTAGTCCCATCCATGTGTTAATTCCTCGAGGATATATTTGAACCTTAGAATTTTGGCTTGTTGAAGTGCAAGTGAGAATTGACCTTTTGATTTAAGCTAACCTTGTCAAGTCATGTGAAGGGTTATCTTTCCCCTGTACGTGAAAAGTTTTTTACTCTCCATTCTTCACCTGTCATGTTTCCTGAAGTGTAGAACTCTGGAGACATGCCATCTTAATACTTCAAAAAAATTGAGAATTCTGTGGGATGTGAACGTTGAAAAGCTTTGTTTAAATACTGAAAGAAAGTGTGAGATGGACAAATATGTGTATAATTTAAGTGGATTCCTGCAAAAGAAAAGTTTCGGACCTACCAGTTAGACATTTCGTGAGGTATCCTTAAGTTTGATTAATCAACTTTTCATCATGGAAGTAGTCTTATTTTTTAAATTTTTTTCTTCTTCAGATGCTTCATTTTCCGAATCTTTATATGGGCTACGAAGGAGAGCAGTGAAGATAAAAGCACAGAAAGATGTTGCTCCTTTGAACTCAGGGGATAGATTGCATCATTCTGGGTTAGAAAAAGCGCCAGAAAGCCCTATCTGTTGTGTTCCTGGTACAATCTTTTGCTTCTATCATCCAGCTTATGTATACGCCACCGAATGATGTTAAATTTTCTTGGATAAATTTCATCAAATGTTTCCGTCTAGATAATGTAACTCTCAGAATAAGCTTCACTGCCCTTCATTATGGCTTCTGTTGGCAGCATAATTGCGCTATGGTCAACACGTTCGTGATACGTAACTTATTTTTCTTATTGAGGCTTGGTTTAACTTTCTCTCTGTAACCATGGTGAATGGAGTCAAGACAAGTAGCATGAAATCTCATTGAACTATAAAAAAAAAAATGATGTTACTCTTGAATTAGATTGTGACTGGAAATAGGTATTGTTATTTAGACATGGGAGCTTTGATATTGTATTAAATTGTCAAGGTTTTTATCTTTCTATTTTTTGCTTTACTATCTGGTTTTGACATGGAAGTACACAATTATGATTAGGTGGTCTTGCCATACTTTAAATCAAAATTGCATTCCATATACAACAAAGAAAGGAAGCCAGACTTCAAGCAAGTTTATGGGGTCATGGAGAAGATAGCTTGGATAATTTGGACTACGTCACTGGAGGAGAGGATGTTGTCGTCTCAGTGGGAACTTCGAATGCAGATCGATCAATCAGAACACACTTGATGAAGAGGATTCAGAAAATAGTAGGTGCTTGCTACCCATGGATACATGCTAGCTGTGAAGGTACATCACCCTGAGTTATATTATGCCTAAGATCTTAAAGTGTCGTTCTCCTTGGTTCAGGTGGTTGGGCTGAAAGAATTAGTAAACTATGCCCATCTTTGTTGCCAATTTCACAATTCGTTAAAATAGTACTTTTCAAAGATAACAGGGGGCATTCAGTGATAATTCACCTCATTCATACAGACCAAGAAAACATTGTTTTTTCTTTTGAACACTTGTTAGCTTTAGTAATTAAAATATTGTGGACTAAATTATACTTGAGATTCTCAAATTGAAGCTACCCTCTGGCTATGCAGGATTGTCGTTTGCCTATCAACTGTTGTATCTATTGGATGCCACTGGATTCTATTCTCTGGGCTTGCATGCACTTAATATTCAAGTTTGTCGAGCTACTGGGCAAGAGCTGGTTAGGTTCTCTTCAGTGAATTTTTATTGTCAAATTATTGTATCACCTTTTAGTAAATCTGCTAGTACTTTTCTTTTTAATTAGGAAAAGCTGAAAGGAAAGAGGACCTGTAAATGCAAAATTTGTATGAAATGCAGGAGATCATATGGCTTAGAGTTAGCTTCTTTTTTTCATCATTTTAGCATTCTCTCTGGTTGCTGTTGCTTAGTTAAAATACAGAAGGTTTTTTTTTTTAATCTTCTCCTGTTACCTAGTATAAGGTTATCTCAGTTATGTGCATCTTTCTTTGCCCAAGGTATGAAATTGTTCTCCTTTTTTAATTGTATAATTGGTGTTGGTGTGAAGATGGAATGAGTCTGTTGAAGAACAGCCATCGTACTTGCTTATAAACTTTTTGTTGGGCATTTGGAGGTAGTGTTAGACTTGGTGCTTGCTGTAACTTGCTAAGCAGGACTGTCTTTTTAATTCAATGTGGTGCTGAAAAGAGTTGTGTGAATGAAGATAAAGATCAGACTTTTAAACTTAGCAGTGCTGAATGTGCTATGCTGACCTATGGTAGGACCTTTGTACTAATTGCTGTTGGCCAAGCTTATGCCAAAGCTCAAAATGAATACATAATAGCCAAATCTTTTTTGACCCTGCAGCAGAATCCTGATAGTACACTGTACATGTCTAAGCTGTGCATGTCTTATTGGATAGTCCTTTTTCGTTTGCTTCATTTTACTTTTAGAAGGTATCAATCTACACTTTCTTATGCCAATCTAGATGGATACTTCATCAAGAATTTCCAAGATACGAAATCAAGAACGTGAGAGACTTCGTGGTCCTCCATGGTTGAAGGTATTGATCTGTCTTGTTAGTTGAATTGATAGATGTCGCTTAATGTATACTCTTTCTCAAAGTATCAAGCTTTGCATGTTCATGTGGAAGTGCTGGTAATCATAAAATGGTTGGCTATTTCCTCTTCTTTTTAAATATTTGATAACATAGGCACTAAGTAAGTCACCCTTTGATCACGCGGTTAAATGAGCCAAAATATATGCCGGGAAGTAATTTTTTGCTCATGTGAAGTGTACTTTAAACGTCTTAGTATTTCGACTTTTAAATCACTTATATCTTATTAATCCTAACAGGCAGTGCAAGGTGCCTTGCTCTCCCCTGTACGTATACAGTGCTTGACTATGCACAGACTGGATTAATTGCAGCTGTATTCTTCTTCAAGGTGAGTCCTTTTCCTACTTATTTTGATAATAAATATACTGCAAACAGTTGCGTTGACAAAGTATAAGTTACTATTCCCTTTTGTGATATCTGCATCTGAGGTGGTTATTGAATTGTTTGTTGTAATCCTGTAGCCCAATTTTGTCTATTTCTTCTAGAAGTGAATGAATCTGTATGATGAAAATGTGGAAGTTTGCTGATGTTTGAAATTTAGTAGATGATGGAATGGTGGTACCAATCTGCTGAGGAGAGAATGTCAGCTCCAACCGTGTACCCTCCACCACCACCACCTCCACCTCCAAAGGTGACAACTCTCTCTCTCTCTCTCTCTCTCTCTCTCTCTCTCTCTCTCTCTTCCATACCCCTGACACAAGTGATTGCTTGCTTCAAATGACTAGAGAATTTTTGTTATCAAGTGTCATAACTGAAAGAGAGTTGGATAAAGACAATTTCACGTTTCTGGCAAAACTAGACACCTCTTTCATCCCTCAACAACAATCCTCAATTTATTGTCATGCATGGCTGTGTTATAACAGCAGAGAATTTTTTCAAAAGAGGCTATATGATTCAAGAATCAAGCATCATTTGAGCAGGTTGCAAAAGAAGGGATTCCACTGCCACCAGACAAAACATTATGCCCTTTGTGCTCCCAGAAGCGAGCAAATCCATCTGCAGTTACTGTCGGGGGGTTTGTCTTCTGCTATGCTTGCATTTTCAAGTATGTTTCGCAGGTGAGCTACTTTCATCCTAGCAATAATAATTAAATGCATACTTCAGTGAAATACTTTAGGGAGCACATGGTGTATACATACGGGATAAGGTGTGAACAATTAGCTTTAAGAGTTGTTGAACTGGTCCAAAATTATCGTTGAGACTTATGGTGGTTTAGGATGTTCACTAGCTAATACAACAATTTTGATGTTATTTAAGATTTCAAGATTGTTGATTTACTACCTGCATGATAACTTATCTTTCTTCTTTTCTTTATTTGTCTTTTCTCTTTGCTAAATAGATAATACTTTATCTGCTTAGTCGTTCTATTAACTTATTGAGACTCTTCAAGTGAATATTGATGCAAAACCTGAACTCTTTCATAAAGCTAAGAACAGGGATTCTTTCGCCCTTTCATTTGTTGGATAAAAAGGGTGGAAAACATAGTATTTATTCCTTTTCTAACATGTTTTCAGAGGAAGGACAAAAGTACCAACTTCTTAACTGAAGCAACTCATATAGTTCAGTATATATCTGATTAGGGACTAAATAATGTCTCTTTTCCTAAACCAGAGATTTTGACTTTCTTATTTGTCCATTGATGGTTTTTCCACAATTCCACAGTATAAGCGCTGTCCAGTCACATTGATGCCCGCAACAGTTGACCACATAAGGCGGCTGTTCACGACATGTAGGATACTCATATCTCTGCAGATGATCATCTTTCTAAACATGGCCAGAACCCATGGTCAAATGAAGGAAACAATATGCTGCAATGGAACCGAAGACGGCCGTTGGGGTGTTTGGAGCAAAGGTGTCGTCTGACAGCGTTTAATTACCTGATCTTTGTCAGCCCATGAGTTGTGACTGAGATACATGTCAAACTTTTGTTTGACATCTCATGCCTTCATCACATGCTCACAACATGCTCAGTACAGTGAGAGTCTCTCTCGGATTACTCAAGCCAGTCACTTGCCTCACTTGTTTTTTTCCTTGGCAAAAAAAGAAAAAAAGTGACAGGGCCATAGTTTGTACATACCTTTGAGATTGTCTCATGTCTTAAACTATATCAACACCGATCATTTTTAGATTAATAAAGGCATCCATGCTTGAGGGGCTTTTCCTGTGAAACACATTCCCTTTATAAAGGCATCACCATCCAGGCTTAGTTGCTAGTTGGCTTATAGAATTGGGACATCCTAGCGGAACTACGGTGGTTTTCTCTGTCTGTGGGCTTTTTAATTAAATTGTTTGTCGGACCTTGGTTGGCTGAGTAACTGAGTCGATTTTAAATTGCTAGAAAGAAGCCGAAAGGGAATTCAGAAGGAGAAACCAGGTTGTTAAAAGGGAACCTAGAAAAAAAAAAAATGATACCGCTCGCTAAAATGTCCAAACGTTGCTGGAATTTACTTTGGTTTCAATCTTGAGTTCACTCTGTATTGTTCATGTTCCAGTTCCAGCTCTCGGTTCAGTTTCATGCTTAGACCTTACGAATTGATATGGTTTGTTTCAGTTTCTGGTAGATTCGGTCCTCCAGTGTGATTCACATTCTGGATCCTGATTTCGTCATATTCCTCAAATTTGATTGCGCTTCGGTCGAATCCCGATTCAGGAGGTGAATTTCTTCATCTCTCTTGCATCTGAATCTGGTTGGCCATGATCCATTTCGAACCCTTATTTCAAAACCGATGATAATTCCGGCTCGGGTTGGAGTCGTCATGAAGTCAATGTTCTTCAGTGAATGTCCCACGAAATTATTGGAGTGAACACGATCAGAGTTCAGGATGTACGCTGAATGGGGTGTACCGTCTCCATAAAAACTTCCTACTGACAAGGGACCCGAAAATAATGCTCACAAGATGTACGCTGTCGTATTGACTTTTCTCCCGTGAAGTCATTCGCAATGGCACAGCCTTCGTACTAAATTTTTAATTTGAATGAATGCATGTTTAATATGAGAATTGAGGACCTAGACAATCGCAAGCTAATAACACAAGATTGGCATGAACAGAGCTTAATATGCTCTTCCTGCGGAAGAATTCTGGTTGGATAAGCAGATCCAAGTTGAGTTTAACTTTGGAAAGCAGCTTTGCACTTTCGAATTCCTTGTACGGAAATTTCTTTGCTCTCAAATCCTAGTCATTCAAGGCTTAAAAGTCCATACTTCACAATTGATCCAATAACTAATGATAAGCAATTCAAATAAAAGTCAATAACCTTTCAGCCAAAAAAAAAAAGAAAACAAAAAAAGTTGGTGACCTGACATAAATGAGTAACTTCATCGAGAGAAGAAAGTCGATAGCTAACTCAAATTAAGGTGGGGGCACTTCTTTATTTAAAAGTCGATGATAATTACGCGTCACTTCTTTCATAGGTTTGACGTTTTGGAATTTATGACATTTCTAGAAACTTACTTATAGGAAACTTTTTTCCCGCCTTTTGTTTTCCAAATGGAATGCTTGAATTCCGCTTACTCAGACCGCATATTTTAAACTCCCGTAACAGAGTCTCGATATCATTATTTCTTAAATATCGGTGTTTTTATTAATTTATTAATGTGATATTTTTAGTGACTCTGGAGAATTCGTGCCGTCCTTGCTTGAGCCGATTGCAGCTACAATCCCTAAAAGGGTGCAGAAGGGCCGCCAGGCCCGTACCATGTAAGTCCAAAACAAGAAAAAAGAGAAGAAAAGAAAAAGAAAAAAGAAAGAAGATCCCGTGTCATACTTTGCTCATGTAAATTCACGACCGATAGATCATACGGTCCCTTTGTGCTACAAAAGCTCTTGGCATGTACTCCCCACAAATTAATTTTTATATTTCTAAAGAAGAAGCTCGATAATTTGATGCAACATTAATTTAATTCACTCGGTACTAGGTTTCACGTTCCCGCCAGGTTGTCATATTGTCTTTTTTCCTCCCATCTCTTTCATATGCCTAAAGGGAAGTCATTATCCGATAAAGAAGGAGCACCTAATTCTCAGACATTGTGGCATTAGATTACCCAGTCCCCCCCTCAAATGTCTGGTCTATCAAAGCGAGTCACATCATGGGTAATTGCCGAGAATGGAACTTCACAAATTTATGCTTGTGGAGGCGTGTGGGTCCCTAGACTTATGCTGAAAACAAGAGAGCACGGCCGTCGAAACGCCGGAGATGGCCCGTAGGGGAGAGATGGCCGACGACCTTGTGCTAGGGCCGGTGATCAAGTCACCGTCTGTCGACATGCGGCCGATGACGGTGCTAGACCTTGCTCTTGCTCGGAGTCTTGCATTGCCGGACAACCCCCCTTCGCGAGGCAGGTGAAGTCGGTGTTGATGCCTCAATATGTCTCGATCGTTGATAAATCTCCATTTACTTAATTCACGATTTAAATTTATTTATATACGAGAAGGAGTATCGTGCAGGATAAACAATCCAGAAGATCCATGTCTAGATTGCCTCCTCCAAACACCCCTTCCCAATCTAGGAACTGAAGTGTCAGAGCTAACCCTTGCCTTGAATAGGAACTTCATCAAGAAAAGAATTATTTATACATACGGAAATAATAAAGATAGCTGCTAAGACCATACCGAAGTAATAGTATCACATGGCATCTATACTAATTATATAATTTTGCTACCATACACTAAACGCGTTACATTTTACATCGAATAAACTTTTGGGTCATTTATTTTTTCTATTTCTCGCTTTTGAATTAGAAAAGTTCCATCACTCATTTATCACAGCTAGTGCGGCATCATGGCAAGAAATATTCTTTGGCATGCATGTTAAAAGCATAGGCAGAAGGATCAGAGACCGACGAATATTCCTGTTGCAATTTGCTTTAAGATATCAATTTCGGTTTTTCTTTACACATTGTATGACAATGAACAAAGAGATAAATAAAATATACTTGATTCACAACTTCACATGACACGGCCAAGTCGAAAGCCAATAATAATGATTACCAACGTCTTATTGGTATGGCAGGACACTGACCGCTACTTAGGTTGTACAAGCCTACTAGGTTTTGGAAAGAGTTAAAGAAACTCAAGTTTATTTTACTACAACATGCTTATTAAATTATTTAATTGGGAAGGAAAGCATTGCGTGAAGTCCAGTACTTTTTGTGAATATCTATTCAATTAGGTGTGGCTGTCAAAATATAAAACACGCTAGATGATTCTGCCAGTTTTCCATATGACGTGTCATGTTAAATAACCAAGTTCATTTTTGGTGAAACTATAAAAGAAAGTAAATAAATTACGTGCTAATTTTGGTCATGTCTTTGTATGTAAAGTAACAAAAATTCATTTATAGCACGGTAGGTAAAAAAAGTAAATAAATCCTCCATACTAATTATATATGTACAGGTTGCATCATGAACCGATTAAGTAAAGATTATTATATACAATACAGGGGTACAAGCGAAAAAAAAAAAAAAAACCCACTATTGCCTATTAATCATTTTGCAGGCATCATGAACCGATTAAATAAAGATTATTAATAATGTACAGGTTGCATCAACTCAAAGCAATTTATATGCTGTTGATAGGATTTGAATGAACAATCTTCAACTTTTGGACTCGAAATTTCGTGATGCCTCCTTAAAAAATTATGAAAAAGATAAAGCAAAATTCCAAGCTGTTATGTAGATGGTAAACGCCACCACACGGCACCACCACAAATTTTCTTTTTTAATTTTCAATTGAAAAATCATATATGGAGTACCAAACCCGTTTTTTTATTTGCAATGATGTATGTAATATTTAATTCTTTTAAGCAAGACGTGTGTTTTATATCTGCATGAACGGGGTGAACGGCTTTCCAAGAAGTAGAGTCTTAACAATATCATCACTTTACAAGTTGAACAACATGTATCTACGTACGTTAACAAAACTTATCAATATTATTATAAATATTTTAAAGCACTTTCCGACAAGATTCACTTAATAAGGGAAAAGCTTTACCTACCGTTCTTGTATTTTGACGTCTTTTCTAATTAAGTCTACTAACGTTTAATTTGTCTGATCGTTTTGCTTTCATGGGCTTTCAAATCCGATCAATCCAACTGGCGCGGCCATAGGATGATCTCGTAGCATCACATTGGTAAGATATGTGCCATCATGATATAACGTTTCACACATTCAATAATATTTGTCCACAGATGTCCACACGGACCTTATACGTTACTTGCCTCATCATTTGGTGCCCTTTAGCAACCGCGTGTTTAACTCGATTTGATCGAATTTGGTGTCGGCTAGATTTATCAGAAAATTTGTGAAAGTAGAAGAACACAGTTGGACAAATAGTGTACAAATATTTTATTAGAAACAAAGTAAAAATACGTAGACGAAATATAGAAATTTCCATTACACTGGCATGCGGTGGCTGGGTTGGATAAGTCTTCCCGTGATCCTCTTAGGAAGAGAGGAGTTCGAAATCCCAGGCTGGGATCTTAAGTGGGGTGTTGGGGTGGTGAGGTCCTCCGCTTAACGTCCTTAAAAATTTAACCTAAGATTCTGCGCAATCGTCCAGCCAGGTGTTAGTACGGTGCGCGGTTCACTTGGATCATATATATATAAATTTCCGTATCTAATAGCTGCAAAAAGTGGGAGGGGCTCAAATCCCAATTCCCAAGTAAAGACATCCTTTCTTGGGGCAGGCCCTCTCACTCTTTATCTTCTTTTATTTTCGTTTTTCGTGGGCCCACCTCGTCGCCGTTGAGATCTGAGGGAGTCAAGGCGTGTTCAAAGTCAACAGATCGGACGCTCCTCAATGAAAGATTGGACCCAAAGGTGTTACTTTCACCTCGCAGCTCGAAGCTTGCCTCCGACTCATCGTGACCACTTTGCGTCCGCACAAATCAAAGCCGCCCAAACCTTAAACTTACCTATTAATTTCAACAATCATTATTACATACATTGACTATATTCATCACCATTTTGCCCGCATCATACTTAAGAAGAAATTATCATGTAACCATCATCATTTTCTAACACGAATTATGAAAGTAGACTTTTTATTGTTAAGGCCCTCGAAATACTTATTAAGTATACCTAATTAGAAAACACATGAATCATTGTTTAAAAAATAATGGGTAGATTACGTTTTCATAATGGAGGGTGGCAATTCTCGTAGCATTAATGTATTTGTATTGATTATTGTTATCTCCGTTCATATATTTTGATGTGAGTATAATAACGGTCAAAACGTTTTAAGTTATCATCATCATGAGCTAGCCATGTCATATCATATTAAGTTCAAGTTTCTTTCAAAATTGCATGTTATTTTATCCGTCCCTAATTCGAAAGGCGAATTGAGATTTTCTTTTGCTTTCTCGAAAAAAATGACAAAAGGAATTTCATTTGACTGATCGGTTGAAGCTCGATTTACGATTTAAAAAAAAAAAAAAAAAAGAATCATGGAATAAAATCAATTTAGACATAAGTAGATAATATGTTTGGGAATTTTAGCTGATTCGTACAACTCATCGGTTACTTTACCAAGGGGTCAGAATCACGAGACAGGGGCTTTCACGGTTAGAGTACCGAACAAGGTCCACATTTTAACACGTCAATGAACTCCAAGCTCTTGAGAACCGGGGGGGACCGGGGAGGGAGTACATATTATCAAATTTTAATAGAAATTGTAAAAAATAGAAAAAAAGAAAAAGAAAAAAGAATTAAAGTAAAGGAAGAAAGAAAAGAGGAACGATTGCACTTAAAACCCGAAGTCGCAAGAAACAACCAGCCGAACCCACAGAGGACACGTGTCTCCATCTTTTGTGACGCTAGTTCGCTTTTCCACTTACACGTCACCCATCTTTCTTTTGGCCGTCCCCCACCCATCCCCATCATCATTATTCCCAAGCTGAAACCATTGAAGTCTCCAACTTTGCCGCTTTTTCTTTGCACTTTCTCTCCCTTTACGCAAGGATTTTGTCAATTAATATCGACATTAACTATATAATCAAAGATTTTATCATTTTCATATGCACCATCTTTCTTATATTATGAATATATACATTGCAATATAAACCATTTTTTCAATTAAGTATAGTCGATAAATTACGTGCTGAAAAATTTAAATCGAGGATGGTGACGGTGAGTCACTAAATCAATACTTTTCGATAAGTATACGAAATTTGTATGGTATTTTGTAGATATTTATATTGCGGAAACTACATCCCCATTCAGCAAAAGCGATCCAGAACGCTCTTTGAGGGTCTCGCGATAATTTCCACCTGGAGATGATTAAAAACTAGTAAACAGCATCAGCTTTTGACAAAGAAGAGAAAGGAAGGGAGGAACAGCTGTTTTTTGACGATGTAGCAAGTGAAACCTGCCCAGATGGAGAGAATCCATGCTCACCTGCACCAAATGCAATCTCCTCGCCTTCATTTCTTTTTATTTACACTTCTTGCTCTGTACTCTTGAGGAGTTTTGATGACCCAGGAAGAGACTGCTCCAAGTGCTGCACATCGCACCCAACCGATGCGGCGCAATATCTGTTGCTATTAGTCAGTCCTAGGAGGGTGTGAATCAGTTCGGTTCGAATTTTCCATTCAGATAGGAGCGTTAGCGATTTGATTAGGCTTGGATTGGAAATCGGTCTTGAATTAAATCGAACTGTTTGGGTGTGCATTATCTTTGAATCAACTGTTCCGAAGCGTATACTCGGATTAGTTCGGTTTTCTTTTTGAAATATTAAAAAAGATGTTTAGTGGAAAATGAGAGAGATTGTGTATAGTGTAATATTAAGATGGAGGTAATTTTCAGCTCGATTAACCGAATCAAAACTATCTAAGCCAAAATAAAAAATAGTTATATTTCATTATCTGAACCGACACTTGATCAAATTAAAAATGTATGAAAATTTGATTTGGATCAATATCGATTTTAGTTCAATTTTTTCGATTTGGCTCATATGCCCAGTTTTTTTTTTTTTTTGGAGAATCTAAAAATCAAATTTTCATGTCCTCTTCTCTATTCCCAAAAGTCTCTTTTTGTGACACTCCTGCTCTTTCTGATTCACTTGTGCCAATAGAAGGCTAAGGTTCTTTTAGTTTATTTATCTGTTGCCCTGTTTTCTTTCGTACTAGTTCAACAATTGTCGATTCTTTTTAAATATTGACAGATAGGATTATTTATGAATTAGGTTAATATTACAAAATATTAAATTAATATACCTATAATAAATTTACCAACAAAAATCTCAAACTAGAATATTCGTGATAATTTTCCCTCTATTAGTTTCGGTTAGATTGAATTAATACTATGAAAAACTCACAAACTTGTAGTTATGATAAATAGACGATAATACTCTAAATTGATATACTTATCAATTATCACATTACATCCAACTCAGCAATATAATGATAAAATTTAATGAAACTAACATAGGGTTAATTTATTACATATATACTAGTTTGGAATTTTTGTGTATTAGTTCTTTTATAAATTTTCCCAATTCATGATTTTCCTATAAAGCAATCAGTACTCTTGTGAAAACATTTGATAGCTATTATTATGTGAATGGACGCTAGCGATCTTACGTGGTACATCACTTACGTGGATTATGTTAATATGGTTTTGTTCTTTTAAATTCGTTACTCTCTTTTCTTGTTTGGACTAAAGTTCATAAGGCACCATGCCCTCGCCCAATCAGGTGAGGCCGTGCGCCCGAGAACCAATGAGGGTGTGCAACGCTTGCCCAAAGCTGGCATGGGTCGGCCAGTGACAATTGCCAACCCTCAATTTAAAATGAAAAATCAAGAAAAAATCAAGAAAATACATAAAATTAAAATATATATATATATATATATATATATATACACACATTAATATCGATAGTGTCATGTAGGACAAGCAATATCTACATAAGTAATTTCCAGCCTAAAATGACTGGATAGACTCAATTGACAAAAACATAAATAGGTTTAGAATTAAAGTAGCACAACTAAAAAGTTTAAAATTGAATCGATATAATTGCATTAAGTTTGTGCAATTTTTAGTAATTTCCCCGTTTGTTCAGGTGTCCCATCTCAATATGAACTTCCTACTGATGAGGGACCCGAAAATAATGTTCACAAGATGTACGTTGTCGTAGTGACTTTTCTTCCTTAAGTCCTTCTGTAATGGCAGCCTCCGTTCTAGTTGAACGAATGCATCTTCAATTATGAGAATTGAAGACCCCGACACAATCACATTCTTATCACATGAGATTGCCACGAATAGGACCCGGTGCCATGACGGAAACTTAGAATGCGTTCGGAAACCATTATGTTTTCGAGAACAATTTTTGCTTAGAAATTTTTTTTTTTTATTTTGTTCCAAGAATAATTTTTGAGTTTTTGAAAGAGCTTGATAATTGTCAGAAATTTTTATTCCTTAGATAGAATTGTCTTTGGTAGGATTCTTAAATTTTTGTTTCTTTTAATTTTTTAGTATTTTTATTATATTTTCTTTTTTTTTTCTCTTTTTCTTTTTTTTTTCCTTCTCTCTTCTTCTTCCTCCTTCTACCGTGGTCGGTGACTGGCTAGGCGAGGTTTGGCAAGCTCACCAAAGCCTCGCCACCGGCACGAGGCCGAGCCTCGCCTGGCCATTGCGAGGCTCGCCCCGGGTTGGGGCAAGGCCGACAAGGTTGAGCCTCATAGTGCCTAGGCAAGGCTCTAGCGAGCTCGTTGAACCTTGCCCTAGCAGTTGCTGGAGATCGTTAGTGGCTGTGGTGGTGAAGAAGAAGAAGAAGAAGAAGAAGAAGAAGAGAGAAGAAGAAAAAAAAAAATTAGACTTGATTTTAAGAATTGCTCATGGGAATAATTTTTCTTTTTTTACTTCTTGATTTAGTTCCAAATTTATTCCTTAGAACAAAAAAATGGATTTTTGCTCCCGGAGAACAAAAAATTTATTAAACAAATCTCTATTCTTTTTTTTTTGTTCCAAAAAATAAAAAAATAAAATCAGTTATTCTCGAGAGTGTTACCAAATATGTATTTATTCATACCGGATAATTTGTACTGCTGTAACAAAGTCTCGTCTTTGAGTTAGAATATCATTATTTCTTGAATATTGGGGTTTCCGTGAGTTTATTAATGCGATTTTTTGCAATGACGGCGTGGAGAATTAACGCCGTTCTTAATTGCACCGATCGTAGCTATACTCCCTAGTCCCTAGGGGCGCAAAAGGGCTGCCGGCCTTGTATCAATTAAGTGTTAAAAAAAAAGAAGAAGAAAATGAAATCCGGTGTCATAAGTCACTTTCAATGATTTATTATATAGGTCCCTTTTTCTATGAATGTGCTACAGAAAGCTCTTGGGATGTATTCCCCAAAAATGCAACATTAATTTGATTATTTCTAATATATATATATATATATATATATATATATATTTCTAAAGAGGAAGCTTGATACTTTAGTTGCAACATTAATTTGATTACTCAGTTTTACTTTTCAAGTTCCGGCCAGGTTGTCATACGTAGTCTTTTCCCTCTATCCCTTCCTATTGGCTAAAGGAAGTCATTATGCAATAAAGAAGAAGCACCTTAATTCTCTTTATTTGAGACATCGGTGCTACTTAGAGATTGCTGTATAGATTACTCTGTTCCCCCTCAATGTCTATTGTTTATCAAAGTGAGTCACATGCGAGTCATAGGAAATTGCAGGGGAACAGAACTTTAGATTTGACATACTTATGTTTGTGGAGGCATATGGGTCCCCAGACTTATGCTAAGGACAAAGAGCACGGTCGTTGAACCATCGGAGGTGGCCTATAGAAAGGCATGGCCGACGCCCTCATGCAAGGGTCGGCAGTCCCAACCATTAGACAGGCAGATATCTCGTGTCTCATATGTTGCTCCTCTCGGTATTGATGCTTCAGCAAGTCTCGACTGTAAATAGAATTCTCATTTTCTTTATTTACTATTGAAATTTATTGAGACATCAAAGGAATTACCGTGCCGGGTGGAGGTAGGTTATCACGCACCTCTCGCCAATACGTAGGAATTGACATTTCAGAGCTGACTATTCAATAATCAATCACGTATTTTCGTTTATTAAACTTTTGGATTAGGAGTTTCATCACGAAACACAATTATTCAAGAATTTGAAAACACTAGAATAACTGTTGAGACTTTAGCAAATAATAATATCGCATTGTATTTACATTTACTATGTAGTTTTGCTACCATGTGTTGTATTTACATCGGACTAAACTTTTCATTGATTTTGTTTTCCTATTTCTCCCTTTTGAATTAGAATAGTTTCATTACTCATTCATCACAGCTAATGCAGCATCTGCAACACATTTTCTTTAGCATGCATGAAAAAGCACAGGCATAAGGATCAGAGATCGATGAAGATTCCTGTTGCAAATTGCAAAAAAAAAATATCAATTTTCTTTTCTTTACATATTGTGTGGCAACAAACCAAGAGATAAATAAATATACCTAACTTCCCGTGAATGGCGGTGATTGTCAATATCTTATGGATATGGCAGGACACCTTGGCTATCGTGATACTACAATTCGAAAATAGATAAAGATGCTCAAATTTATATATAATTACAACATGTTTATTAAATTATTTGCCTACGCTTGTTCGTTTGGATGATTAAAAAAATGGCTTCGCCGATATTTAATTGGGAGGGAAAGCATCGCTTAAACCCAATATTTTATGTGAATTTCTAGTGAATTAGGTGGGGCTCTCAAAGTTCAAAAACGTGCTAGATGGTTTGGCTAGTTTCCGCATGACTTTGCACGTTGAAAAACGAGAGTTCATTCTGATGAAGCTACAAAAAGAAAGTACAAAAATAATCCAGCAAACACCTAACCAGTTAAAGAAGCCAAATTTCAAGCTGCTATGGGAGGCTCAACGCCAACATACAGTACCACCACACATTTCTTTTATAAAAAATTTCAATTGAAAAATCATATATTGAGTACCAAGCCCATTTTTTATGCAATGATCGATGTAATTTGTGAGTTTTTTTTTTTTTTCTGCCAAATGCGTATTTTATTATTTGCATCAACTTAGCGGATGGTTTTCCTAGAAGTAGAGTCTACATGCGTTTAACCCTGTCTGATTGAACCCTTCTGCTTTCAAAAGCTTTCCAATCCGGTTGGCGTCGCCGTAGGACGACCTCGTAGCATGACCTAGATAAGATTTCTTCGGTGCAGAAGTTTATGTGCCAGCATGATTCGACGTTGCTTACATTTGCTAAATTTTTCCACACACGTCCACATAGACCGCATAAATTTTTTGCATCATCCTTCGGCATCCTCCGATGGCCATGTTTTTAACTCAATTCGGTCGAATTTGGTGTTGCCGGATTTTATCAAAAAATCAGCAAAGTCGAAGAGTCCAATTAGACAAATTAAATGTACGAATATTTTATCAAAAACAAAGAAAAATGTGTAGATGAAAAAGTTGAAATTTCCTAATTTTAAACCACAAAAAGTGAGGTGAATCAACTCTTCCCATATGGGAAGGAGACGTGGGAGGTTTGAATTCTGACATTTTTAGGAGGACTAGGGTGGGGAATAATTTGCCTTCAAATATGGGTTTCGAAAACAACAAGATAGCTGCCAAGCCATACCAAAATAATATTTTCTTATAATATTTACATTGACTATATAGTTTTGCTACTACGTATCGATGTGTTACATCTGCTAAGTATTTTCTTTAGCGTGATAGATAATGCATAGGCATAAGGATTGGAGGTCGATGAATATTCCTGTTGCAATTTACATAAATATATCAATTTCAGTTTTTTTTTACACATTGAATGACAAAGTGATAAATAAATGTACTTGATTCATAACTTCACATCAATGGCACAGCAGCGAAGTCAAAAGTAAATGATAACGATATAGCAGGACACTGATTGTTACTTGGCTATCGGGATCCTAACACTACGTTTCGAAAAGAGCTAAAAAAAATGGTCAAAATTATTTTATTACGATACATTTATTAAATTATTTGCCTGTGCACCTTCGTTCGTTGGGTGGTAAATAAAAAAAATGGCTTCGTCAAGATTTAATTGTGAGGGAAAACATCGCTTAAACCCAATATTTTATGGGAATTTCTCAGGGCTCTCGAAGTATAAAATACGCTAGATGATTCGGCTAGTTTTTTCCCATGACTTTGCACGTTGAGTAACGAAAGTTCATTTCTGGTGAAGCTACAAAACAAAGTAAATACAAAATCCATCGAAAACGCGTTACTATTTAATTCCCACTGCAGTTAAAACTGCCTATTGATGTGCCAGTTTTCACAATGTCTTTGCACGTTAAGTAACAGTTTATTTATAGTAAGGTGGGGAAGAAAAAGGTAAATAAATCCTTCATACTAGTTACATTTATGTGTTACATATATAACTAGCTATTTAAAGGCCCATTAATCATTTTGCAGACACCGCGAACCGCTTAAGTGTAGATTATCAATAATGTGCATGTTACACTAACTCAAAGCAATTTGAGTGTGGTTGATAGGATTTGAAGAGGCGATATTCAATTCCAGAGTTGAAAATTTTGTGACACCTCAGCCTTCTTCAAAAATTACGAAAAAGTTAAGGAAGCCAAATTTCAAAAAATTATGGAGATGCTCAACGCCACCACACAGGACCACCTCACATTTTATTTTGAATTTTCAAGTGAAAAATCAAATATTGAGTACCAAACCCCTTTGTTTTTGCAATTATTAATGTAATTTTCAATTTTTTTTTAGCCAAATGCATTGACTGAGTAGATGACTTTCTTAGAAGTAAAGTCTTCATGCGCTTTAATTTGTTCGATCTAACCATTTTGCTTTCACAAGCTTTCTAATCAAGCCTCTATGGCACCAAATCTAGCCGGATTAACCATTTTGCTTTCACAAGCTTTCTAATCGTGCCTCTATGGCACCAAATCCTGCCAATCAGGCTAGCATGGCCGTAAAGGAAGACCTTGTAGCATAACATGGGTAAGATTTCTTCAATGAAGAAGTTCATGTGTTGTCACGATCCAATAATAATATTCGCTAAATTTTTCCACATGTGTCATGCCCTCCTCTGACGAGCATGTTTGAAACTCAATTTGGTCAAATTTAGTATTGGCTGGATAATATTTAACTAGAAATTTTGCAGAAGTAGAAGAATTTGATTAGACAAAGTATACATATTTTATCAGAAATTAAGTAAAAATGCGTAGACGAAAAGTAGAAATTTCCGCATTTAAAAGCCACAAAAAGTGGAAGGGACTCAAATCCCTATTTCCAATTAAGGACAACCTTCTCGGGGAAGGCCCTCACTCCTTATTTTCGATTTTATAGCAAAGTTGCTGGGGATTCGCAAATCACATGGGGCCTACCTCGTCGCCGTTGAGATCTGAGGGAGTCAAGGCGTGTTCAAAGTCAACAGATCGAACGCTCCCCAATGAAAGATTGAACCCAAAGAATGTACTTTCACGCCAAAGCACGAAGCTTGCCTACTCATCATGCCCACTTTGCGTCCGCATAAATCAAAGCCGCCTACAGCCTAACTTACCTATTAATAAAACAATCATTCTCACATTGACTATACTCATCACCACTTTCCCCACATCATCCTTAAGAAGAAATTATCATATAGCCATCATCATTTTCCAACATTTGATGTTGATTTAGACTTTCTATTGTCGAGGGCCCTCGAAATATTTTTTAAATATATTTAATTAGAAAATTTAATGCTGTTTAAAAAAATAACAGAGTAGATTATGTTTTCAAGGTAATAATACAAAAAGAAAACCCTAAATTAGTATATTTATAACAAATTTTCCTCAAATTAAATTTTTAGCCACAAAAATCCCTAAACTAGTACATATGTGATAACTTTAACCCAAGTTAATCGTTTTATCATAAAATAAAAAAAACTCAAAACTAGTATATTTGTAATAAATTTTACATTCCTTTTGTTTTCCGTTAATTAAATTGTACTAATACTACATAAAATCATAAATTATAACACTTGTGATAAATGGAAGGTAAAATACCAAATTATCCATTAACCGCACATGTCATTCAACTCAACAATTTGACAATAAATTTTGACTTAAACTTATAGATGATTAATTTATCGTAAGTGTACTAGTTTAGAGTTTTTTTTGTCGTCAAATTAGTTTGAAATAAATTTGTTATGAGTGTATTAATTTTACATTTTTAGTGGTATTAACCCTATGTTTTCATGGTGGGGGTAGTAATTCTCATTGCCTTAATGTATATTTATTGGTTATCAGTATCTCTATTCATATATTTTGTCACAATTAGAATTATAAGTCAAAACGTTCCAATTTTTTCAACAATTTGACATTGCTTGAGTCATGTCCTCATGTTGCGTCGAGAACTACATGTTTTTTTTATCTAGATTATTTGTCGTCCCTAATTCAAAAGGTTAAACTAAGATTTCTTTTGGCTTTCTCGTCAAAATTGACGAAAATGATTACATTTGATTAATCTGTTGACATTAGCTTAGGATATGCTTAGTATTTTGTGGAAAAGTTTGATTTATGACTTTCGAAAAATCAGAGAACGAAGTCATAAATTAAAATCATTCTAGACATAAGTAGATTATTTTGTTTATGAATATTAGCTGACTCGTACAACTCATCGGTTACTCACTAAGCGATTAGAATCACGAGACATGGACCTTGGCAATTAGAATACCAAACAAGGTTCGCATTTTTTTGCTGCGCTAATCACACGGCTATAATGCGTTCATGAACTCCAAGCTCTTTCGAACTAGATGAACCCAGAGTAGACCCATCAAAATGGGCAATTTATATATGTATTAAATGGGTTAGTTATATTAAGTAAATTGATCATAAATGAGTTCAAATATAACGAAGTGTTAATGAGACATAAATATATCATGAACGGATGTATAATTTACTTAGATCCAATCTTATATATCTCTTTCGTTTTACTTTGTCCTTATTTACTGCTCACTGTGATACACCCCGAAGTTTCATAAATTAAAAATTCAAATTTGAAAGCACTTTTAATAATACAAGTTGAGTATGTACTGTCTATAGATCAACATGGGTTAAATGAGAATATTTGGATCAGATCATTTTAACCTGATCCGATCTATGTGTTTTGATGGGTTTAATTGGGAGATATAATATAAAAAATAAGAAACATTGTAAAATAGGAGGAAAAAGGGGGAAAAGAAAAAGGAAAAGAGGAACAGGTAACCCTTTAAAGCCCCGAAGTCGCGAGAAACAACCTCGGCTAGGGCAAGTCGCCAAGGACACGGATCACCACCTTTTGGTACGCCCAGGTCGCTTTTTCACGTACACGTGTCGCCATCTTTCTTTGGCCATCCGCCACCCGCCACCATCCCCCATCCCTCATCCCCATCATCACTCCCCTCCATGCCGAAACCGATGAAAATCTCCTCCCTTCTTCACCCCTCTCTCTTTGCACTCTCTCTAACAGAGGATCTTGTCAATTGATATCTCACATTAACTATGAAAATAAAACATTTCACCGTTTTCAAAGGGCAATTCATGGCCAAAGTCTTGAACTCGATCGGTTCATGAAATTTTTATGGTATTTCAATGAAACTCTTATGGCATTTCAATGAATTTTCAATTTCTATGGAAAAAGAATCCTTAAATACTCTGTTGATGCCGTGAAAAAAATTCCCACCTAAAGGGTGATTAAGATTTAATCAGCATCAGCTTTTGCCAGAGGAAGAGAAGAGGAAGAGTAGGAAAGCTGTTTTGAGGAGGGTCAAGTAAAGCCTGGGTCCCAGCCTCCCAGGTTGAGAGAGAATCCATGATCACCTGCACCAAATACAATCTCCCTCACCTTCATTTCTTAAATTTTCGACACTTTCCGGCTCTGTTTTCGAGGGCCTGATGATCCAGGAAGACGCTGCTCCAAGTGTGGCCCCGCGCCTAACCGATGCAGTGTATATCGGTTGCTACCTAGTCAGTCGGGACTTGTCTGTGTGTTTGTTTCTTGAGAATCTGAAAATGCAAAAAACAAAAGAAGAAGAGAGGGTGATTTGGGTCCTCTTCGAAGTCTCTTTCCGACACTTCTGCTCTCTCTCTCTAGCTCTGATCCTTCTGCATATTCCACTTCGTGGGACAAAATTTGAGACTGCCCTTTTTGGAGTTCTATCTCTTTCTCGTGAGCTTTCTGCTCTTCTTCCTCCTCCTCCTTTGGATGCTTATCTTGAGCAGCTGGTGCTAAAGGACGCTTCTTTGCGTTTCGTCTGCTAAAAAGGTTGAGCCTTTGCTTACACGAACGTAACTAGGTTAAATTCTTTTTGTACTTTCTCTGTTAGCTCTTCTCTGTTCTTCCACTTTTCGAAATATCTCAGCTAAAAAATCTCGCTAAATTGAAGGGACGGTCGTTTCCGTTAAGAAACTCCAATGGGAATCACGCGAATCTCGAAAAATCTGATGCCTGGTTTTTGGGTTGTTTCATCTTCTGAATTCTCATGATCACGGGTGATGGTTTTATTTTATTTTTTGCTGTGAGACTGCGAATTGTTGAGAGAATTTGAAGCTCTGTTTTTAATCTCTGTACTGCCAGAAGCCTCCTCTCAAATTCTTACGGTTATTTTTTTCTTTGTTTTCTGGTGGCCGTTCATTTTCTTTTGTTTTGCGTGTTCTGCTTGTGTCTTCATAGATTTTTTTTTTTTTATTTTAATTTTGCAGTTGATAGGAACATCGAAGAGGACCACTCAACAATAACACCCTATCGAGGTGTCTACAGGTAATAGGATGGCTGTGGCTGAAAGCTACGCCTTTGGGAAATTTGGAGACCCTTAGGCATTTCTACTGATCATGAGAAATTAGTTGGCCTCAAAGCAAAAATAAGAACAAAAGAAGAAGAAGAAAGATCGGTGGGAGTTTCATTCACGTAGTTATAGTGAAAAAAGTTGGGGGTTGACAGTCCATGACATTATCCGTGAAGCTATCATCGTTCTCTTTGGGTCCTTGCGTTCCTCTGTTTTGATAGATAATTGGAAGAAAATGGAAGCTCAGTCGAATCAGAAGACAATTGAGAGAGTGGTTTCGCAGAAAGCTCTGCAGATGGGGAGCTCATTTCCATGCCAGGTCTGTGTGGTGGGTTTTCTCTGTGGAGTGTGTCTCACCACTCTGTTTCTGGCTTTGCTCTCACTTCTTTCGGAGCGTTCGGGTTCAGCAGAGTCTCCTTGCCTACGATTGCAATGGGGATTTCCCAGGGGAATTCAAGCTCAAACACCATCAGTGAGTCTTGAATTGTATATTTTTCGTTATTTGCTTTTTTGTTCCACACGCGTTGATGATTAATCGTCATCCAGTTATATGTGATGCAACTTTGATTATCTGACTTTTGAGATAAACCACAGAGGATGAAGTCGTGAAAATTTCATGTGTTACGGGAAATTTCTGCAACATTGTAGTTTATTTCTTACTTTAAGGAAAGAGTACAGAAGCAAAGATTTTGGTGCATATATGGCAGTTAAAGATAGCCTTCTTTGCAGAACTCATATATCTGAAAATTCCATTTTTCAGGGAAATTTTTGACATAGAGGAAAGATTAAGGTGGAGAACAGATGAAAAGTCATAATTGGGAATGATGGAATGGTGTAGATGGAAGCAACTTGAACCTTTTAGCTTTGCTTGTTCAAGTCACGTTGTTGATTCACCTTTGACTTTGACCTGACTGGAGATAAAATAACTTGGTATATAAATAATTTAGTTCATGATTCTTCTGAGAGATTTCTGCAGATATTGGATATTGTTCTCTCAACGTTATGCAGACCTTACTGCGTTAAATTGAATAATGCAATGAAGCAGGGTAAGTGTGAGAAATGAAGTGAAAGTGATCATTGACTAAATTATAGCTTCCATGATGGTAGGCTCGAGTTGCTGGCTTAGGATTTACCTGATAAATTGCAGTAAATCTGCTTATTTACTCGCTTATTACCTTGGCGACACCAATTCCATTGATCCAATTTTTTGGGAGCTCAATTAATTCTTTTGACTATTATACATGGCAGATATCTTCACGAGGTCAGATCAGATTTTGATCTCAAAGGCCAGAAGCGTGTCAATTCAGTGCCAAGCAAAAGGCATCAAAGAGAACCAGAGAGTCTCTTTGCTTTATTCAGCTTGGAGTGCTTTACTAAAAGAACCAACGGATGGAAAGAGAAAATTGCGTAAATTAGGACTAAGCAGATTCGCAGTACCATCTGCTCCTCATTTGGAGGACTGCAAATCGAGCGCTCAAGTAAATAAAGCGACTCGACAGCTATGCTGAGAATGAGATATTTCCTCCGTGGAGTAGTTAGGAAAGCATCATTGGAAATGCATTCGGCATCTATAAATGATGAGCAACTGAAGAAATATAGGCGCAGAAATATCTGAAGGTTCTTATCCTCCTTGGGTATGATTCTTCAATTTTTAAATCCTCCAGAGATTTTTCATTGGCACATCATGCAATAGCGATTCGAAGTTGTGCAAAAAGATGACATCTCTTAGCTAATTAGCAAGTGATGTTGACAAAATCATCGTCTTAGGTTACCAAGTTTGCGCCATTTCTTGAATCTGTTGCTTTTTGAGTAAAAAATGAATCAGCGTGCTTTGGTAGGATGATGTATAAAATGTTGGTCTCAGTGTTTCTCTTGATCTAATTTGGGGAGCATTTGCAGATCACTGGGTCAGATCAGGAAAACTATCCTCTCACGAGAAAAGGTCAACGTGACTTATGGATCCATCAGCATCCTTCAAACTGCAGTGATCCTAGCGTGAGATTCCTTGTGGCGGACTGGGAAAGATTACCTGGATTTGGTGTATTGAGCTCAAATAGCCGGAATGTGCGGGCTTCTTGCCATTGCTCTCCATGAGAAACGGGTCCTCGTCACTAACTACTATAACAGAGCCGACCACGATGGTTGTGAGGGTATGAACTAGTCCTTCGTGTCGCTAATTGTAGATATTCATAGAAGTTCAAGATTTCCCAATTGACAAATCTTAAATTGTCCATCGCAGGATTATAGTATAACTATGCCTCATTCTAAATTTTGGCTTATTCAAGAGCTTCTTAATCTCAATTTTTTATCTCTTTGAAAGTTATGCTTAGATAATTTTTTTCATCATCAACAAGGAAATTGTTGAAAGACATTCCCTAAGTAATTTTGAAGATTGACAAAACTTATCCGGAGTAAAAATTTTGATTCTAATTACAAGTATTTTTCGAATGGAAAATCTGATAGAATATGATTGGAAGATATCAATTAGAACCACGGTCATACTTAATTATTTCCTTCCTTACATGTTCTGTCAAAATGGTTATGAAGGAAATAATATCTTTGTGCAACGACTAGCAGCGATTGATTGAATTTCCTGCATTATTTATAAGATATTTCCAAAAGGAAAGTCTTCTAATTATCCTTCAGAAATTCAACTTTCCTGGAATGATCTTCTTGAGGCAATTTATCTTTCTAAGTTAAGGCACTCGACTTATGGAAAGGTGCCGTATAGGCAGCAGAATCTATAGGAAGCCTTATCATCGACGATCTTGAAGCAATCAGACCTTCTTGACGAGATCTAGGCCAATAGCTAAATTGGCTAGATAATCTTCCTAGAGAAATTTCCGACGGTCAGCTTGGATAGGAGGAGTATAAGAGAACATCTCGAAGCTAATAAAACTATCGCTTTCAAAAAATTGAAGTTTTCAATTCCAAAGTCTAAAAGTGTTTTGTAATCAAATACATTTGTCTTTGTGAGCACAATTGTGTAATCATTTAGAGGTCGAGAGCGTGTGAAGCGATACACGAGCTTGAGCTTTCATAGTTCAGATCTTGTAACCTTTGATTGGTTCTTCTTAGTGGAATCCAGCCAACAAGCCGTAACACGGGAGAGTAGACATAGGCTTGCAAAAGCCAAACCATTATAATATTTTGTGTGTAATTCTCTATTCCTTACTATCTTTAATTATTTTGATAGAATTGCACTCCAGTAAGATCTAACCATCACCTTCCATCACTAGTAGTGTTTTGTTGCAATATTTCTTTAAATCCTTTTTATTTCCGGACAATCACTTATTCACCCCCTCCCCCTTTGGGTGATAGTTTTAGCCTTAACACTATCATCCATATTGTCCATGAACTTCCTACCAAATGGTCGGAGTAGAACATAAACATAGACATATTATAGATATTATGTCATGCCCCGATCCTTTAGCTCGTGCCCATCCCTCGGTGGTCGATTAAATTGCTGACGTCCCGGGACGCGTCACACACCTATTCTCATTTTAATGCGCATGTGGAAGCGTATAATTACAATACTAGTTTATGCACAAGGGTCTCCAAAAGATCGGTCCTCAAAACAAAGCTGTCCTATGACCAACTAGTTGGACTCATTCACCGATTCTTCGGTCTCCACAGTGTCGGGGCGTCGGGTCAGCACTTTCCCTTAGAGTGGCATCGATTATCCAAGTGAGGATTTCAAAACACTGGGGGACCCGCCCGAAATCCATTCGGTCCGTAGCAAAACCATGCTCTAAATCAATAAGGGACCCTATGAGATAGGTCATCTTCGACCCAAACGGTTGTCACTACAAGTTCATAGACCCAATGACTTCTAAGATCGGGGTAGTTATAAACTCGCTCAATGACCCTCATCGGCCAATCCCAAAATGCTCCGGAGGATTCGCCATCTAAGGACCTGAAAATATTAAGCCCACGACGAGGTGAGACAATGTCTCGTAAGTTTACCCTCTAAACTCGACTAGGAAGGAAATACGCCTAAAGGCAATCTATGCACACATAAGATGGAGGACTTACCTCACCTCGGTTCCTTTTCGCACATTAATATAATTCATATACTCAACCAATCAATTCAATTCAGTTCATTGATCAGCTGGAGTCAAATCATCCAACGATCAATCGATCCACTCAAATCGATATCATCAATACTATCTATCAATTCGATATGACCATTTTTCTCACACAAGCTAAAATAGACGGTCTTTGCTCTCACAAGCTGCAATATATGGTCATAGCTCTCACAAGCTGATATAGATAGATAGTAGCTCGCTCAAGATGATAAATATAGATCATGCTCCCACAAGCTGATAAAACGATAGCTCACACAAGCTGATAAGGTATACTGTGCTCTCTGGTGACATATCGAGCTCATAGGCTAATATAGTATCTTTTGCTCTCACAAGCTGAAGTGCAAAGGGGGCTCTCACAAGGCTACGATAAATATGCTTGCACAAGCTGATATTAAATGGTCTCATAAGTGACAAAACACCGAGTTAAGAATACCCGATAAAAATAATCATACGTGGGTACACGGCCGACTCCGAGCCAAAATTTCAATGTCTTTGTTTTCAAAAATCCCATTAAATATAATAGTCCATAAATACATTATTGGTGTTGTCAACCGACGCCCGGTATTTTCTAATTAAATACCGAAATTACTCAAATTTGGGATAAATACCCAAATTTACAATTTCCACTCAATTTCGCAAATTAGCACTCAATTAAATAAACCAAGCATACCATTGCAATCAACATGAAATTCCGGTCATCGGCTATCCGGTATAATTTTCGGAAAATAATAAATAATTAACTAAATACCAAAATTAATTAAATAAATACAATTAAATACCATAAATAGGAACTTAGGCCGGAAAAGCCTAATTAAATACCGAAAGCAGGCCCAAAAAATTTCGAACCTATCTAGATAAATAGTACAACTTATCTAGTTGCTAATTAAGCCATTCTAACCACCTAACATGCCAAATCGACTAATTAAATCGCTAATAAATTCTAACTAACCACATAAACCATACTTAGCCTAAACTAATCAACCATTAAGCATCATTAACTCCCTAAGCAGAGTTTAGCGAGTAAACTCACCAGTTCTTCCCCAA
Organism: Eucalyptus microcorys; assembly: GCA_014182515.1. Taxonomy (NCBI): domain Eukaryota; kingdom Viridiplantae; phylum Streptophyta; class Magnoliopsida; order Myrtales; family Myrtaceae; genus Eucalyptus; species Eucalyptus microcorys. The sequence continues at coordinate 5,661,768 of CM024565.1, forward strand.
CGACGGCAACGCAAAGACAGCGACAAATTCTAAACCGACGACACCCGACGAGGCCGGAAAGAGGTCCGAAATGGGCCTCGAAGTCCCCGAAGCTTGCTGGCCTACGGTCTGTTTGATGGGCCAAGAGGCTGCTCAAGTGGCCAAGAGCGGCAAGGAGAGACAGGTGACGGTGCGGCGGGGGCTAGGCGGGCAATGGCGGGGCTTCACGGTGGCGGGGCGAGCAGGGGCGATGGCCAAGGAGCCGACGGAGACCAAGGATGGCTCGGGGCCGGGCGAACGGCGACGGAATAGGCGAGATGATGCGGCGGGGCACGAGCTCGCACGGAGGGTGCGACGCGTGCGAGCAACAAGCGGTGGTTGTCCGCCGACGGCGTGCAAAACAGCGGGGGTGGCTAGCTCGGTTTTCTGCAACTTTGGGAGCTCAAAATGGCCTCTAATGGAGAAAGCACTCTGAAGAAGAAGAAGAAGACAAATCAAGAGTGGAGGGACCTTCTTGGCCCAAAGTCTTTTATCATCATCCTCTTCTCCCTTGGCAAGGTCCCACTAACATGGGCTTACTTCCTCAACCACTTTGCAGACCAACAAACTTTCCTTAGAAGACTTCCTTGATGCCCCAAATGTTGCACACCATGGGGGCTGAATTTTGGAACATTTTTCCTCAAATCCACTTCAATTTCTTCTTAAATTGATTCAATTGCCCCCCATAAATCCAACTAAGATGCCCACACTTCAATTCACATTTTTCCTCACCAATAAAACTAACTTGCATACTAAAAATGCGATCAAAACAGTCCCCAAATTTTCCGATCAAAAATGACCATATTTTGAATTTTTGCCAAAATCTCGGTTTGCAAAAATCTTCGAAGGATGAGTCGATGATTCTAAAATAAATCGTGGCATGATAGAACTTTCAATTTCTGAAATCAGTTTAAATTCGAAGGGTTAATTTCAATCTCGACGCGATTTTAGCATGACCTAACCTACCGGGTAACTTTTAGAAATTTTAGTGTAATTGACTCGTAGTCGATTTTTTTAGCCACATTGTACAACTTTGACACATTGGCGACTCTCGGTTGTTGTGAAAATCTCAAGATTTCAAATGGACATAGGATACCAAAACGATAGAAAATCGGTCTAATACCGATCGACAAGAATTTTGCAATTAGGTGGAATCACCTACACTTAATCACATGGCTCAGTCGAGTCGACCTATCTCAGGTCTCTAATCAATTTTTAATTGTGCCGTAACAACCCTTGCAGACTAGCATGGTCAAGCAGTCGATTCCTAATCGAATTATCAAATCTATTGCATTATAATCCCTTAACGGCTTCCTCAGATAGACTAGTTATCTCGTGAGTAATCAGCTCAGAGAATAGAATTATAAGCACATCGATGAAAAGCCCGAACTTATTCAATTAAAAACAGGACTGGAAATTCAGGATGTCACATATTATAAGACTCTTTACTTTCCGCCTCTTGTCCAAAATAGTTTTGGAGAGAGGGCTTGTCTTACCATTGCACATACTATCGATTGTACTCCATCATCTAACATAGGTAACATTCCTACTTATGAGCGCTTGTATGGTAGTGTCCCCTATTATAGTCTTCTTTGAGTCTTTGGTTGTCCTTGTTGTGAACATCTTTCACATGAATGCATGAAATTAGAACCTTATGCTCATTTATGTGGCTTCCTTGGTATTTACAGTAAGCATAAATATTAGGGATATTGGGAACTTTCTCTAATTATCTTCATGTGTCTGGTCATATTATTTTTTGAAAACATAAGATATTCGCATCTTGTCATCCCTACAAATTATCGATTCATGTGCCTTTCACAACCCTTTGATGTATTTATTTCTAGTAGATCCTATTCCTCAGTCCGCTTGTGAATCTTTTTCTCTAGAATTGCCTTCTTCTTCTAATCTTGATGCGAGTCGTTAGACCACCTTGGCAACTTTCTAACATGTGTGTCCCATCTATGAGTTCTCCACTATTGGACATTTCATCATTATATTCAGTCCGTCGTTCCACAAGTATAAGTTAGCACATTCGACTTTGTAATTACCATTGTTACTTTAGCATTGTTTTCCTTTCTAAATCCCGCACATATAGAGAAGCTAGTAATAATCCTCTTTGACAGTAAGCAATGACATATGAGTTATGGGCTTTAGATAAATCTTATACGTGGGTTGATTTGCCTTTTGATAACTCTGTTTTCAATTTTTAATGGGCGTGTAAGATTGAAACAAGGGCAGATGGTACAATGAACCATTACAAAGCCCGACTAGTAATGAAAAGCTTTACTCAGGAATACGAGATTGACTATAAAGAAATTTTTGCTCTTGTTACATGCCTTTCATCTGTTCACAGTCTTCTTGTTGTTACCGCAATTAAGCGTCATCTATGTTTTAGATGGATGCTAAAAAGCATTCTTGAATGGCAGCTCACTAAGGAAGTCTACATGTTGCCTCCTAAATACAATCATCCTTCCAACAATAAATGTTGATTATGTCGATCAATTTAAACAAGCTCCTCGTGCATGATATTCCAAGTTTAACTCAACAATGGAGCCCTTCGGTTTTAAATCCAATCCCTATACACGTATTGTTTTTGTTCAGCACACATCTCATGGGTCTATTATGCTACTCTTCTATGTAGACGACATGGTTATTACTCAAGATAATCACAATAACATTTCGAAACTCTAGCAGCATCTCAATCAACAGTTTGAATGGAAAGATGTGGGGTGACTCAACTACTTTTTAAACTTAGAGGTCACTTCATATTCCTCCGGTTATTATTTTTCTCAAGCCAAATATGCCATTTATCTAATTTCTTGAGTAGGACTCACTAACAACAAGGTCATCACAACTCTTATTAAGACCAATGCCCAATTTAATGCTAAAGATGGGACTTCTCTTTTGAATTCTACAATCTATCGATAACTTGTCGACAATCTTATATATCTCTCTCGTTACTCAACTTGACATCACCTATATTGTTCACATTGTCAATCAAGTATATGATCACACCCTATACCGATAAAGCTAGTACGAACACCTAGAGGGGGTGAATAAGTGCTTAAAAAAGTCTTGACAAATAAATGTGAAATAAAATAAGTTGCAAGCAAAGTATGAGTAAGGATCGAGTCTAATAAACGAGCTACCAAACTTCTAGTAGATGTTCAAAATCTGTTATCCGATGGAACAAATTTCTAAAATAACTTGTAAGTGTGCAAAGACTTAAATAAAGAAAGTTAAGGAAAGAGAAAATTGCACACGAAAATTATAGTGATTCGACTTAGATAAAGCCTACATCCACTCTCTCATACTGACAGCCTACTAGTTGAATTTCACTATATGATCAACAAGAGATTAGAACTTTGAGTATAAACACTGTGTGGTAGATGACATTATCTCAATAAGTCACTCTTTTAGTATTTATCTCATGATCACAAATGTTTAAGCTCACGAAAGATAAGTATATGATCGAAGTTCGCTCAAACTTTGGAATTCTATATTCTATGCTTCGTCTCTTACTTGCTCTTCAGTCCTTGGTCTTTTTTAAATACTCCTCCATTTTGAAACTAGATATTAGATAGTATCTAGAGAATCATCTTCCAATCTATCCGTTGGAAAGATCTATATCAAGAAGATTTAGTAGCCGTTGAGTGACGAGAAACAGAATCCCAAGTTGATTTTGATTGTCTATATAAATAGAATCTTGATTTTCATAAATAGAGCTTCTCCGTTTAAAAGTTATTGTCTTCAAAATCTAATTGTCAATCAATTAGACTGAGTCAATCAAATCTATCTTGATATAAAACCCAAACTAGATCACTAACCGTTATATGTTTTGGGCTTGTGTCACATTCTACCAAGTTGTCTAATTCTAAACTTGCTTCGTTTGGGATATGTGTCTTGTTCTGAATCTTGTCACATTCTGGACTTATGTCTCGTTTCGTATGTAAAGTCTCGAGTCTCTGTTTGTCTGAAGTAGACTTTACAATCTAAACGTAAGTCTAAACATATTCAACTTCTAAACATATTTAACTTTAAGGTCTAGACACAGTCTAAATATATTCATCCAATCACTAGACACAGTCTGAATATATTCATCTAGTCTTCTGACTCTTTCATGTATAATTTTTGATAATATCCTTTACACGTTCTATCATATGCATAGTATGTTACTCAATTATTAAACACGTTAGTAGCCTTTGATTTATTTTTTCATCTTTAAAACATCATAAGGGATTTCCCTAATAATCCCTCTCTTTTTTATTATGATAAAACAATCTCTTAATATGCAAATGTGTAAACACACTTTTAAAGATATTAATAAATCAGGGCAATCTTAAGCACATAAATAGTCTTTAAATATGAGAGATTCAAAAATATAATTCAAATCAAAAGATAACAAATAGATTGAGTATAACAATACATGGAAAGATAATAGTAAGATAATTGCAGCTTAAAAAGTATCAACACATATGCATATTTATATTCTCTCCCCATTTTTGTCATAATCAAAAACGATAATAATGGAAAGGGTATCATGTAGAGAATATAAAATTCAGCTCAAATTCACATAATATCTTCAAAATATATTTTGTATGAAACACAATTTCTAGAATCATCATCTTCTACAAAGTAAGTCGAACATCAAAGATATGTAATATAACTCATGTTCATCATATATGTTAGCAAATATCTATTAAAAATCATGGATACATTATAAAATTCACTTACCATTTTTGTCATAATAAAATGATAATGTAAATACGAGATTTGTTAATGATAAAATGTAATAAATAATGCACTAACTGAATTTTGTAGAACTTAACAAGTTCTAACACATTTACATTTTCTTCCTTCCATAATAATCAAGATCATGATCAATTCAAAAGATTTTTCCATAATTGATCAATGCTCCCCCTCAATTTGTTGTCTTTTCTAGGTGATCATGATTCTTCCCTTTCTTTTGGATTTACTTTCTCCCTCTGTCATCATGATAATATTTGCAAATAACATTTATTGCGGCTTGTGCACATTGAACATAACATGGTTCCTTCTATTTCCTTTGTAGCAACAACTTCCGCAATGATCATTTAATTTTAAATTCGAGGTAGAAATTTTTTTTCGTCTCGAATTCAATCTGCATAAACTCAACAAACTTTTTGCACAAATACGTTGTTATAGTATTCATGTAATATATAATGCTCTTTTTCAAATAAATAAATTGAATAGAATATATAAGATTATCAAATATTTAAATTCAAAGTTACTCAACCTTTTGTACAACACATTAGGGGCTTGCTCAATAATTTGCGAGAATTTTGCGTAAAGAGGAGAATTTACAATAATAGTACCGAATCTCCACAATTTTTGGATTAAGCTTTCCAAACTTCATATGAAATATTTTTTTGCCACCTGCAAATTATTGTATAATAGATAACAATCTTTGCAAAAATATCACGTAATACCTTCCTCCAATTTGCGGATCAAACTTGCTAAATATGAGATATTTTCTAAGGATATGGCAGAGTATCCATGAATATGCAATAATATCTTTCACGATTAGAAGGATTTCCTTGAACATAAATCTCAAAAACATATTATTGATACATTTCGCAAAAAAGAAAGTAGATATTTCCGTCACGCGCCAAATAGAAAAAAAGAATTGCAATGCCTTATATTTATGATGAGATATTTGCTATATAAGTTATAAGCAATCGGCATGATAAATGCATGTAGAAATTTGCAAGGTGGGATGATAAAAAAAAAATGTATTCTCTTACCCAAGGTATATATTTGAAATATACCATGATTTAAAGATGATCATTGCCAATCTTTGCATGAGATACTTTTCTTATTGCATCATGATAAATTTGCAATCATTCTTCCTTCATGGAGTTTCCTGCAATAAACTTATTTCCTTTTTGGTACCCTTGTATTTGGATCCTTCCTTGATGTTAGAGCAAAATGTGAAATCTCCATAAGAACTCAATGATACTTTCTCAACTCGTCTTAGTAGAGTATTTAGGAAAATATGTTGCATAATAATATCTCGAAAAAAAAAAAAAAGAAAAAAATCTCACTAAATAAAGCATCATAAGATTAGAGAGAATAATATCATTGAGTATTTATCTAATCAATCAAATTATTTTTAAATTGAAAGCAAGATATTAATCAATCAAATTATTTAAACAAATTCCATCTAAAAACTACCAAAAATGGTGACATCCTGAAATTCGAGCCATTTGAGGGATGAATGAATGTGAATTTCATCAATGCATTGTTGGTTGATCTCATTCGGAATTGATCACTCTTGAGATACAGACCTTGAAGGGAAAGGCTAATGAGGACAGAACTCATACGACTAAAGAACTTGATCAAGGAAAATGACTTGACCGTGAGACTTGCGTGAGGATGATCCTGTAGATAGGCAGGTCGATTTCAAGGACGACTAGAAGTCGATTCGCGGACAGAACATAATGGAACGACGGGTAATTTCGTTTACTGTTATCGAGCCCACGAACGACCCTAGGTCGATCCTCGGTAACCATGTACTTTGAAATAAGAATCTATCCTCCGCAATTTCATGTAGTCAAGGACGTCCATGTGTTGAAATGTCTTGAACGTGGTTTGGCATGAGTCGGTTACGTGTGAATCCTCAAAGCTGCCTGTCAGTCTGAGTTGTACCCAAAATGACATTACGGCGAAATTGAGATGGCATGAGAACCCAAGATTGGATTTCAAATTATCGGGAACGTCGGGATAGACTTGGATGTAGAAGCTCGGCAATGCCGGTCAAGCGAGTGTTGGGAAAAAGACTTACGGACCGACGAAGAAAGCTTGTGATGACGTAGGCTGAGCAAAGCCGGTGTGGGCCTTAGGCCCAAGGTGGGACAGCCACCAAGGTAGGCCCAAGATAAGCAAGTGAGCCCATTGGGCCCAACCCACCATTTTATCTTTCAAGCCCATTAGTTAACCTTAAACCATTTTGAGCCCAATCAATTCTCAAGCTCATTCCTATTCATTTCCTAGCCCATTTCTTAGGCCCACCCTTCATTTTCAGCCCAAGGGCAGATTGGGAATTTGTGCAAGGTGGAAATGACCATTTTGCCCCTAGACTATGTAGATAAGTCAAAGGATAAGGATGAAGATGAGGTCACTTTTCATGGGGGCTTGGGGCAAGCTTTATTGGCCTTAATGAAGGTGTGACACCAACTCTCCCATCACTCTCTCTCCTCCTCTTTAGCTGGAGAAATTCGTAGCCCCTTCTCTCCTTTGTTTTTCTTCCTTCTTTTTGCGCCAACCAACCTTTCTCCAAAAACGGGGAGTTAATTGTTGCCTCCCCGTGCGAATCAGCTCCCGTGCCACCCACCACCGTGCTTAGGACATCCAAATCGTCCGCCCGGAGTCGGCCGTTCACCGGTGGGAGCCGCTAACCGACCCGCCGCCGTGGCGAAGCCGGATGCTCGCCAAACCGCCTAGCAACCCGCACTACTCGGTCGCATTGTTTCGTCTTTGCAGTATGTTTCCTTCCATTCCGACCCTACCTCCGCCCAGCCCAGCCACCAAAGGTCCCCCTCGACCCCCAAGTGCCATTGGTCACCGACCAACCCCTCGCCGGAGCTCCGACCAGCCGCCCAACTCCTTTTCTCCTCCTACAATTTGGTTTCTGGATTTGCAAGTGAGAGGGCGAGCTTGTTGCTCTTTGTTTCAGCTTTGTGACCGCCTTGGATCATCGTGGTTGAGGTTCCTATGCGTGCGCCTTCGTCACCGTCGCCGCCGCATCCGTGTCTCGGCTCATTTAACGGGTGAGTTTAGCTCCTAATCCATCAATTAGTGCCTAAACTTGCTTAGGGTTGGTTTAATTAGGGTTAATTCTAGTTTATGAGATTTAATTAAGTTATATTAGCCCTAAGATAGGTGGTTTAGATGGATGGTTAAAATTAATTTAGTTTAATCTTGCTTATTGTTAATTAATTGTGGTCTATGATTAATTAAGCTTGCTTAGCCTTAATTGATTGTTTTCCTTAATTGAATTATTGTTTTATTGAATTCTGAATTTAATTTATTAGGTAGGAAATTCTAGAATTTTCACTGTACTTCACAAGTCTTTTGTTCACACGCATTGTTCGCACATTCTGTTCACGCGCATTGTTCATCCGAGAGTGAAAAGTTGTCTAATTTCATGTGTTTTAATCCTATGAAGTGGATGGATCTCGTAAATGCATGGGCATTTGCATGAAACGAGTGATTTTCACAAAAAGGGGAAAACGGTTTGTCCGAGGGATACCGAAATGGACCGCCTTTAGGAGAAAATGATTTGAAATTGTATTGGCAAGCATTATGCATTGGCTAAATGCTCAAAGATAAAAAGGGAGTCTTAGTGGTGTGCTTGCGTGATCAAAAGTTAAACCTGTCACCCAACGGAAGTTTGGAGGCAATACCCGATGGGAGTCGAAAGCCGGTCACAGTAAATTCTAGACCGATGTCCCTTTTTGGGATACCGTATAGGTGGAAGTTTTAGACGTTGCCATGCCCGACAAGGCGGGACGAAGCCTAATTTTTATCAGTAGCCCAGCGGGAGTCGAATGATCGCTGACTGGAAAGTTAGCTATGGTTGGAGGTCATAAATAAGTGGAACATGCGTGAGTATTGAGATGATTAGGCCTTATTATGAGGTAAAATTGTATGGCACGGTATGAGACGTGTCATAACGATTTTACCTTATAATCGGGACCCGTGTGATTGATTGATGCATAATAGGTGGTGCACTAAAGTGCAAGAGCGTATGAGAATCATGGCATCATTGGTTCCGGTTATGCATGAGTTGAGCACATTGTTTATGGCACGCACACATGAATTGATAACGTACAAGGTGTGGCAATGGCCAAGTGAGATCGCTTGTGACGCAACTCATATGTGATTGATGAACTACATCATCTAATGGCCATGTGCATTGCGTGTATTGTGCTGAGATTTAACATGAAGGGTATGGCATACCGAGTAAGGTTGCTTGCAAATCGATTTGTTGATTGTTGGTTGTTAGTCGTGGTTTGTTTGTGGGGTGGTTCTAGAGAGATACCTTGAGTTGAGTTAGTGTTCTAACCGGGGGCTTAAGGGAGGACTCGCTAAGATTTTATCTCACTAGTTATTGTATAACCACTTTCAAGTCCTTAAGATGGCGCTCTCGCCAATGAGATTCGGTATCCCTAAGGACTGGGATACTATCGTGACGCACCACAGCTTACCGAGTCGGGCACATCTATATAAGAAATATCTCTCCACCATCCGGAATGATGAGGGATTGGGGCAGTGGAGTGGTTCATCCGGGATAGTGATTTGTTGATCAGTCCCCTAAGAGGTTTTGACGGGCCGCTCGATAGGGGCCCCGAGGACGCTGACTGGGATTCCATGGAGCTGGACCCTCCTAACAAGGCAGTAGAGAATCCTGGCCCCGCTTCACTAGTGATTGACCCGTACGCCTCCAACTCTGACTCGACGAGGTCTGAGTCCGCTGGATCCGAGTGACTGTAGTGCTAAGCCCGAGGGTTCTTTTTGTGTACAGTTGGATTAGCCTAGCTAGTTTCTTTTTGGTCTAGCTTAGAGGATGGATCGGCCCCTCTGTTGGGCTTGTATATCGGAAGTGATCCTCTGTAGGTTAATCCAATACAAAAATGTATATACGAGTAGATGTTGTTGTTGTTGTTTCTGCTGTTCATCTCTCTATCCTTATATGATTGCTTGATTGTCTGTTTGATTGGGAGAGGGTTCGTTTCCATTTGCACATAATGAAAGATTAAAATGAATGGTTGTTGACGAGTCCTGGGACGTCGCTTTCTATCGACCATGGAAGGGGTTGTTGCATGCCCGGGTTCGGGCGTGACAAAAAATATATCACACGATTCTTCCTTCAATATAACAATTCATAGAATACGGTCATTATAAAGTCTAAATCTCAAAGCACAAGGAGGATATATCGAATATCAAGTATAAAGAGAATTTTTAAATTATGTACCCAAACAAAATTGACAATTTAAAAATATACATTTCTTACTAAATTCTCTTTCTTCTTTTCCTTTATTTCCTACAAAAACAACCCATCTTTTCTTTGGTACCCAAATTTTCATGGGTCTATGAGAGTTAGTAGAGTATACTATTTTTACCCAATCTTTCTTAACAGGTCTCTAGATTTTAGGACTTTTTTTCTCAAAGTGTTCTGAGTCTCAATAATTTGAACACTTAAGGGCATTTCAACCAACAGGCTTTGTAAATATCCTTTGAAAATGCTTCTTGTACGCAAGTCCAAAAGATCTTTGTCTAAGTCTCTCCTTGACTTGAGGAAAGTCTATTAGAGAATCACTTTCCTTATTAAAATCAAGTCCCAACTTGTTATAGTAAGGTACTTGTATATGATCAAAGTTCGCTCAAACTTTGGAATTCTAAATTTTACACTTTGTCTCTTGCTCTTCGGTCATTGGTCTCCTTAAATACTCATCAACTTCCAAACTAGCCGTTAGATAGTATCTGAAGGATCGTCTTCCAATCTACTCATTGGACAGATCTGTATCGAGAAGATTTAGTAGCTGTTGAGTGACAGAAGCAGAATATTGGTTTCCATGAGTAGAGCTTCTCCATTTAGAAAGTTCTTGTATTCAAGATCCAATTGTCAATCAATTAGATTGAGTCAATCAAATTTATCTTGGTATGAAATCCAAACCAAATCACTAGTTGTTATACGTTTTAAGCTTGTGTTACATTCTGTCAAGTTGTCTTGTTCGAACTTGCTTCATTCTAAACTTTTCACATTCTGGACATGTGTCTCATTTTAGACCTTGTCACGTTTTAGACTTGTGTCTTGTTCTGTATATAAAGTCAAAGTCTATTTCATATGAAGTAAACTTTACAATTTGGACGTAAGTCTGAACATATTCAACTTTTGAATATATTTAGCCTTAAGGTGTGAACATAGTTTGAATATATTCATCTACTCTTTGGACACGGTCTGAAATATATTCATCCAATCTTTTGACTCTTTCAAGTATAATCTTTAACAATATCATTTACATGTTCTATCATCTGCATAGCCTGTTACTCAATTATTAAACACGCTAGTAGCCTTTGATTTACTTTGTCATCTTCAAAACATCATAAGGGATTTTCCAAACATATACGACTCATTTTATTGCAGCACTTTGAATTCTTTATTATGTCAAGTGTACCTTATTTCTTGGCCTTCACTTTTCTTGTTCATTCTATCTTGGAGTTGATAGCTTATTCTAATGTCGACAAGGCCGATGACCCTTAATATCATCGCTCTATTATGGGCTGTTTTTTATTTTTGGGCAACTTACTTATCTTCTAGTGTAGCAGGAGGGAAACTATTATCACTCATTCTAGTGTAAAAGCTAAATATCGATCTCTTACCAACAAAATGTCAGAATTATTATAGTTACAATGGTTGCTAAAAGACATGGGAGTGCATCACAATAGCGGAACAAGCATTCATTATAACAATTGACGTGCTATCCAAATAGCACAAAAAAATGTTTTCACAAGCACATCAAACACATTGAAATAGATTGTTATTTCATTGGGTATCGTGTGTGTAAATGGCATTGTACCGCTCATCTCAACTACATCTGCTCACCAAAACTATTGATATCTTTAGTAAGACACAGCCACTGGACATTTTCTAGATCTCTTCTCCGAACTCCAATTAATTTCTTTGAAGTCATCTTGAGTTTGAGGGATATATTAAATTATACTAGGATTTAGTTAATTGCAATTTACATTAACTATACTTAATTCGAATTGTATTCTCACCCTATATAGAGGGGTAGTGTATCTTTAATTTTGTAGTATACAATATAATTACATTTTTCTATCTAATATCACAATCTCAACCGTAACAACGGCTAGCTTTATAGTGGTGCATTTTTTATTTGTTTGTTTTACCCTTTTTACATTTGCCATGTTGCATTGGTGACATTGGCAAATTTAAAGACAATCTGATTCCTCAAGCAACAAGAGCAATTCATGACAAATTTCGAGTAAATAAATACGAAGTTAATTTCGCTTTCCATTTTTCCCCAATATTATTGACTAAAGATTTTACCTCTCTTAAGAGGTGATGATTCCCCCGTTCAAAATAGACAATATAGTAAGGAGAATTAACAATATATGTTCTCTCTCCCGAACCTTTCACCTAGAGATTGAGTGAACTCTAATCGTGCAAATGCATATTTCTTGCTTTAGATCAATTTTTAATCGATCTGATCAATCACAATAATTAAAAGTTTGAATTGTTATCGTATGTGGATTGACAACCGGACGATATGGTCCATTCAACCTAGTTCTCACCAAAATCACTCTCTATGAACTCAAAAGGACGGGAAAAAAGCGAAACAAAAGAAACGAAGATTGAAAAAGAAGAAGAGAAAGAACTGACTTTAGTAGCCATGGACTTACTGGCAAATACAAGAGATGCAAAATTACTACAAGATATTGACGCGTGGTCACGTATCATTTGTTCATTCTCATCGCCAAAGGACATGATTTGTGTCACAACAAATGATACAAGGCCACGTAGAATTTTTTGCTTGTCAATACTTGTAAATATTTTGTTTCTATAGCATATTACTTAAATCCCCGGAAGATCAATAGACTAAAGTTAGGTCACAAGATCTTCTCCAACTTGCTTCTCAATAGCTTTAAGAATTGCTTGAGCGACGTCACTAGCCTCCAGGGCTTGATCTTGAGCAACAACCAGAGCTTCCATAGAGAAAAAATGGTCGCAAGAAACCGTAGCTTGCAAAACATCAAGGCCCATTTCCTCTAGGACTTCCAAGATTGAAACAAGCCCATCTTCTCTTCTCTCACATTCGACTTTCACTTCGAATTTGTCCCCGATTTTTTGTACCTTCACCTGTTGAAAACCCACTTGAAGTAAGACTTGGAGTCTCCATGACTTCAATATCAGGCATTGGAGCAATGCTAAATAGACACTAACTCATTCAGGTTTTCTTATTTAAAGATGTTCTAAAAGATTTGGCCTACAAAAATGACGACCACAGACCAATTTGAGTACTCTCATATGTAGAGAGAGAGAGAGAGAGAGAGACCTTGGGTTCCCTCATATTCTCGAGGAGGAGAAGGCATCGTTTCTTCACAGCTATAAGGTTTGAGTACTCTCTTCGGATAGCTTCCAACTTGAGCTTGAGCTTGCATATGTTGGTTAAATAATCCGAAATCAATGAACTCTTCCTTACCTTCACATCATTAGCAAGAAGGAAAGAGATTGTGTCACAGCACAAGCATCAAAACCTACTTCATACAAGTAAAGAACATTTAAGAGAATGAACAAAGAAAAAGAACTTTGGCACTATTTTCACCATCACTCACAGATTTTGAGCTGGCTAGGATTTGTAAGATCTGAAGCTTTCTCCTCCTCAATGCAAACCTCTTCCTGATCCTATGGGTATTGTTGGCCAACCTCTTCCTGATCCTATGGGTATTGTTGGTCATCTCTCTCTCTCTCTCTCTCTCTCTCTCTCTCTCTCTCTCTCTCTCTCTCTCTCTCTCTCTCTCTCTCTCTCTCTCTCTCTCTCTCTCTCTCCCCCTCAAAAATTTGAATGTGGTAAGATGGACTTAAATAGCACGTGGAAGGAATGAGAGGGTACGCTTGTAGAGATAGGTGTGTCTTGGGATCCTTCAACTAGACATGCTACTATACCCTTGTCTTATATGAAAGTGGAGTCTGCCGATCGAATTATTTGATTTAAAGGAGATAAAAAGCAAAACACGAGATAGTAAAATAAACAATATCGTTCGGTTTCCATCGTTTTCCACTTCCCCTTGTCCTGGAAATACATACAAAATTTAGATACATCAAACTCATTTCGTAACAAACAATGTCAGAAATTACTTCATAAAGAACTCCACAGTTTTTCTTTCACTGACGGTGATCGTCATAATGATCTAAATAAAACACGTAATTTCATCTAATGCAGCTATATATTATAGTCACAAACTGTTTCTTACTGAATTCCTTGGCTTACCCGTGAAAATGCGAGAACTTCTAATGTTAATTTGTTATTTTAATTATAGAAATGAGAAACTTCCACATTCGACCAAACAATAGAATCTTGAAGAATGTTCGTCATGTGTATAGTTCCCACCTTGCATGACAGCGAATATTTGCTGAATTATATATATATGTTTATAGACACTTTCTTTTTTTTCTTTTTTTTTAATAGGGTGTTCTTTTGGCTTTGTTATCCTGATGTGGGTACAATCACCCCGTGACACATATGCGTCCTTTGTGTTTGAATGTGTCTTTTCTCTCCTTATTCCGTGAAAAATCAATAAAGCCACTGCCATGGGCAGCTTCACTTCATCTTAACGAAATTACATTTTTGCCATAATTCACTTGCATTTATCATCTTCTTTGTCCATCTATCACTTTATATTTATCACATCCGCTTTATCCCTAACATTCATGGTCATTCTAAAATAAATTTGTTCACGGAGATTGTTCAATATAGGCATCGGGTTTTAGTGTTAATGAGCTCAACTTGACAAGATACTTGAGTAGTTCAAGTTCGAGCTCAACTCCATTCCAATCTTGAATAGTCCTCGAGTCAAATTAGCCACTGAGTAATTCGGCTAGGTTTGGTTTTAGGGCGAGAGATAAAAGACGTTTTGTAAGAATTATAATCATCAGTAAAACCAAAGAAAAGACATTTCGCTGTCAAACTCGCCAATCAGTGAACTCTTTTTGCATGGGCAAGAAAGGAAAGAAGAAAGTGATAAAACTGGAGGACAGTCAGTAGTGATCAAAGAGAGAAGAGAGAGAAGAGAGAGAGAGAGAGAGAAGACACTCCAGAGTTCACGGGCCTCTCGTTTGGTTCCTCCTTGTCTGCTGTACGAACACCGAACAAGAACCCAAAAGAGCCAAGAGAGACACGCAAAAACACTCTGTGCTCCTGGCCGATCAGGGGCAGCGCTAGTGGCCGCGGGTCACATGCTCTGACGATCCTCATCTCCTCCCCCCTCCTGTTTTATTCCTCATCTCCTTCCCTTTTTCCTCTTCTGGGGCTTTGGGGTCCCCCAAGAAAAATATGCTCTCTTTTCAAAACCATCCTTTCGCTCTGCAACAAACTCAAACCCCACCCACCAGCATTATGCTTGCTTGCTTGGCTTGCCTTGGCTCTTCCATGCTCACGTATGTAGGAACAGGGCTGAATCGGGTTTGGGACGACTGACGCCGATTTCGATTCCATATTTGACAGGTCTCATAGTACATGGAAATTCAAAACCCGTCCAACATGAAAAGATTTGTCCTAGGGCATTTTTGAATATCACTGTAAAGGTATATGATAGAGTGACTTTAATCAATTTTAGTGCTTTAATATTAGATGTATTAATTTGAATTTTGTAGCATAGTTTTGAAAGAGTAAAATTCCTTTAGTTAATATACTAACTGAACCATACCCAATCACTGCGTTGAATACTGTAAATTTAAGGATAAAGATCCTCTAAATTTTAAATGGAAACTATATGGAATTTACCCCTTTAGAATATCTGCTTAACTTATCAATACCATAACGTCAGCATTCGAATATCTGCTTAGCTTATATTTCCTTTCTACTCTCTCTATCCAATCCCTAAAGTTGCAGAGCCTGCCATGCCACCTGCTGCCGGTCCATTACCGCAATTGTGACCTCTGCCACCGCCACGCCACCACCAAACCTTGTACATGATGTAGGCGGTCGCTTCCCCAACCCTCTCTTCGACTCTCCATTATTTCTGTTTAACGTCCGATCAATGGTTAGACCCCGGACCAGAGGTCAAAGGCCTCGGAGTGTGAGGTTTTGGAGATCCTATTTTGAGGTCTTTGACCTCGGATTTGAGATGTGAAGGTTGATCCATGAGGATGGAGGATGTACTGAGAGAGACAAAGAGGGTAGTGGCCATGTGTTCATGAACCGGAAGATATATGTACACACAATAATGCTATGAGCTATATTTACCTTCATCCGTGGTCGGAGGAATCCTTCAACTAGCCATTTGATTGGTTGTTTACGCATGTAAACATCACCCACATTATATTTAACTAAGGTAAAACGTGAATGATATTTATAACTTGTAACCCATTAAGTAAAAGCATGATTGAAGAATATAGGTCTTGTTGTACAATGAATGAAAAACCTCTTGGGTCTACACACTGTTGTACTACAAACTCTACGAAAACGCATGTTGCTATGATTAACTGTCAAAATTATTGGTACTTGGATTTTTTTTTTTAAATCTTATCAATTAAAATAATAAGTTTGGCATGGGAATATTTTCTACTTTACAAGAAAATCTTATATTCAATACAAGCAATTTTTTTTTAAAGTATAGGATATCGAAACTGCCTTCTCGACTTGAATAATCTCTAGTTAATGCAAGCAACTTGTCCACATACATTGAACAGGACTCTACCTATAGAATGACAGGCAAAGCCCTCAAACATACATTGTATGGGAAACATTTGTGACCAATCGAACCAAAAATTTGCCTCACCCAAATTAAGCGGTAATCACAACCTACCCCCTTCCAATTCAATTTAATCCCTTTTATAATTTTTTATATTATATGTACATCTATATCTACATAGAGCCTGCATGGATTTGGAAAATGTGATGAGGAAAGAATGGAATGTTCTCTTCATGTCCATGAATAGATCCCGCAGGAAATAGGCTAGTGTTTTACAGCTGCTGCATGCTTCCGGATTTTCCTCTAATGGCATAGTACATGGAGGGAGTTACATATACTTTGAAGAATACGTAAGAAACAGTAATATTGGGTTTTGGGCATATAAGTTTCATCTGGAAAATGACAATCCAATCTTATCACCCGTACATATTATTACAATGACAAGACCCATCGACTTTCGATGTTTTTCTGTTCGTTCTTCACAGGTTGAACAACTCAAACGGCAAAAAGCAACGTTGGCTTTTAGCAGCTCAGCATCGTTCCTTAAATCACTCTATTTTCAAAGTGTTCTGTTCTCACGCCCTGCGCTCTATACACACTGACGGGGGGTAGGGTTTGCTGTCTAGTGTGTCCCCTGCTTTTCTGATATTTCAACGTTGTGTGTAAGAAGCTCCTCCAGCTTTCAAAATTTCTTTGGCCATTTGTGTTTATTTGATCTCTCTCTCTCTCTCTCTCACATTCAGCTGGTGATGGGTTAACTTTTTGGTCTAATTTTGTCTTCTTGCTCATGATCTCTTTGCTCTTTCCCAGTGAATCCGGAGTCACATGAGCATACTGGAAATTGCGAAAAGTAGGACGCTCTTCAAAAAGTGGGATTTGTTTAAAACACACGGCCACGGGCTTGTCTTGAGCGTGTTGCGTTTGGTTTCTAGCTAGGTCAAGGAAAAGGTTTGGAGATTAATGATATTTCACCTTAATTCTCAATTTGACACTCCCTGTTGTGTTTCTCACTTGCTCGAAGGGTGAATTTGAATTATTATATTTGTACGTTCTCTTGATATCATTTTTCAAAGCATGAAACTATGCGTGCTCCGGTAATGGTGTTCTTGGATGATGAATTATTTCATAAATAGTTAAGGTTAGTCGAGTGCTAAAAAGGTCATTTACTTGTATATGGCAATTTTACCCATTGGATAATGCTTGTCTTTTAAAGGGGAAAATTGTTCACAAAAAGTTTTAAATCTATTGTACGGTAGCATATTTAGTCCCAAACTTTTGAATCTGACAAATTCAATCATAAACCTTTTGACGATTTATCAATGTAATTCTTCCTACCAAACTTAGTCCAAAATCACTAACGTGGTCATTGGCGATGTACATGGTACGGTCAGCATTAACGTGACTAATTTTTTATAATTTTCTAATTATTTTATAAATTTTATGATTTTTTTTTTTTTTTGAATTCATTGTTTATATTCTCCTAAGGCTCATCAGGGTCTCGGCAATGACTAGCAAGGGTCACTAGCCACAAGAGAGGGCTTGCACGCCCTTGCCCATAGCTAGATTTGGCCGACCCTCCCAAATCTAGGCAAAGGCCATGAAGCCCTTGCTACAACTCTCACTGGCCATCACTAAAGCCCCAACCCCCCACCCCCAAACACCAACCGGAAGATGAATGGGGAACAAAAACAGAATAGGAAAAGATTATACAAATAATGAAAAAAAAAAAATTATACACATTAACGTCAGTCATACTACGTAGAACGACTGGCGGTAACATTAGCTATTTCCGATCAATTTTGGCCATAATGATTATATTGACAAATTATCAAAATATTTGGGGTTAAATTGGCGAAACTGAAAAAATTAAGGTTAAATTGCCATTTGTAAAGTAAATTTTAGACTTTTTGAATAATTATCTCTCTCACAAAGTATGAAAATTATAATGTATTGTTTCTGTTGAACTTTTACGGTAGAGAGCTCGAGTTATATTTGGAGGGCGGGGGTAGGGATCCCTCCTCTCCACGCCTCACTGCCAATTCTATCTACAGGCTTGCCTTTCGTGAAAAGTTAAAAACTCCCATTACTTTTCGAAAACGAAAGCTTGAAACTTTGGTACGAAATATAACGAGGTGATTAAATTAAGAAAAGCTCTTACAATTCTAATAGTAAAACCGAATGATTGAGTTTTTTCCGTATCTAATAAAGTCAAAAATAGCATCTTTACATCATCGATATTATCACTTTTTTGTTGTTTAGCAGCCGGTGGTGTCTGGGCAAGCATTGGTGTCATGATCTACAAGATACCCCAAATTAAGATGATTCACGTTTAAAACAAATTCAAGAAAACAAAGAAGGTGCGTTCTTCGCATAACTTAAAAGACTACATTTGAGGTCTCGTCCAAACCTCAGGATCCCTCACATGTAAAACAATTAAAGAGTAAAGCCGGGTACGAGGCTCAAAAAACATATTGTACCAACTATGATAAATAAACATACAGGTACCGAAACGTTAAAATAAAGATAGTAGTCTGACACCCCCATCACATTAGTAGACATGCGCAAGCAGGTCCTATTGGCGTGAAAAAAAAAATTCAGATTCAAGAAAACTTAGAAGGCAAGGTATGCTCTCTCCTTTTTCAAGGCATATATAAGATTGGGGATTTATATATGGTATACCATCAATATAATTTTTTATACAAATGACAACGCTTATCTATTAACATGACAAATTTATTTATGAAAATTAACAATTATATAGATGTTAGTATTTGAACAGTATTTATGTAACTATTTTTCTACACTGCAAATTAAGAGTCTTAAGTTTTAAGTGTTAAAGTTTGTCTTCTTCTTCTTCTTTCTAATTTTCCCCCCTTTTTTGGCCTTTTCTCTTATTTTCCCCTTTCTCCCCATGCCATTTCATATAACCCTTGCCGCCGTCATCCTCCACGGCCAGCCACCATGACCACCATCGCATCATCATCATCATGTGTGTGTAATCGTTGCTTGCCAAGATCAAAGCAGCGTTGTCAACCATCGGTGACCTTGCATTGATGGTGGTACCCCTCCGATTTGAGGTCCTTGACCGTCCATGACCTCACGTCAGGATGAGAGAAAGTGTGACAACCAAATTTTTAGTGAATGGTTAAATTAATTTGTTTAATGTTGTGTTGAGAAATGGGATTTGGTTTAGTTGTTGAATGGTTAAATTAATTTTCCTATCTTTAGATGAATTATTTGCCGAAACTTTATTTTTGCTGAGTCAAAAAGCATAGCACAGGTGGCTCCCTATGGCCCATGTTTGACAAGTGGAGTGTGACTATTCAAACTTGCATGAGTCCACCGCCAAAGAAGTTTGCGCGTTCAAGATGAGTTCTGGATTCTTGAAATTGAGAGAATTTGCGAGAGAGGAGTTTTGTACTTAGAAAACATAAAGGAGACAGAGACCCTAAGAAAAGAAAATAAAAGAAAGGAAAGAGAAAAGCGAAGCTCGTCCGTGAACACACGGAAAAGAAATCGTACAGAGGATTGAGTAAGCTTTGCACGTACACGCTTTGGACTTCTCAATAAGCCGAATCAACTGAAAATTGTAGAATCAACTGAAAATTGCAACGCCTGATAAGTATTCAAGATTTAATCGGAGTAATTTTCAAAATTAGATTCCAAATTTCGAGTTTTTTTGTGAAAGGTGAACTGCAAGATTCGATTGAGGAGTTATTGAGCTTCAGATTTTTATGGAAATGGTAAACAAGGACATTGTGGAGCTATGACTCATCCGTGGGTAGCTGCGTTGGTTGAGAGTCTCTCATTCATCGCCGAGGTCGAGAGTTCGAAACCCGCAATTGCTAGCGATTTAAGTGGGGGGCCTAGCGGTGGGATGCTGGGCTAGTCTCCCCTGAGATATAGGGGCCCAGCCCTTCGGTGCCGTTCGGGCATGGGAGGCCCGTGGTGGAGTCCTCGGTTACCAAAAAAAAAGACATTGTGGAGCTATGGGATTTAAGAACATTGATTTCGAAGTACAATTTGATCAAAATGAATATTTGAAATTTTGCGTTTGAATTACGCGTGGTGTACAATACACACACACGCATAATGAAGAAAGATAAACGATCATGATAGACAAGTTTTTTCATTATCGTGTAGTTGTCATTTTTATCAATGAATAATTGTGATAAGTTGAGTCATTTGTTTGAGTAGTATAACTTGATTTTTTACATCATGTTTTGATTAATTGATAGGAATACAAGTGCATCGACTCGAGTAACTATTGTAGGTTGTTTTTCAATTTTTCCAAGTAAGTAGAGCTATCTCTTCTATAAATTTCTAAACTAATGTCTTAAAAGCGATACATATTTGATATACTATGAGTTATGAAATAGTATGTTTGTTACATAAAAATCTAGACTTGACATTTAGTACGTTTTAGTATTTGTGAATGGTTTGTGAAATGTTTTTGAAATCGTGTTACAAAAGGTTATATATATAAACCTGATTTACGAAATGAATTCCAAAAGTGTTGTGAGAAATGTTTTATGAAAATATATGTATTCTATTTGATAAACGAAGTTGAGAATATTACATTTTTGATTTGCGAAACTTTTTTTTTTTTGGTGAAAGTAAGAGATAGATTTGCGAAACCTTGTTTGTAAAATAATTACAAAAAGCTCTTATCTTGACTTTGAGTATGGTTGGTGAAAGGATATGTATGGATTTGTGAAATGCTTTATAAAATGCATTTTATTGATAAATTGAATTGTGAAAGGTGATTTGTTTTAATGTAAAACTGGTTTATCAGATCAATTATGATATTATGGGATTATTGGAGAATGAGATTTATGCTAATGTCGCTATGATTAGAACTAGAGGTGTGCATGGTCTGAGTGGGCGGTTCCCAGCCTAAAATCGAGAACCACCCACTAAGGACCGATTCCAAAAAATTGGAACCAGGAACCACCTGTTAGTTGCATGGATCACCCGAGAACTAAACTGCCAGTTCGGTCCGATTCTCGGGTGAATCCATGGAACCGATCTCACTAATAATAATATTGTTTTCCAAATCCCATCGTGAGTACTCTTCATATCAAATAATATTTTTCTTTAAATCGAACCGACTTAAGTAAGGGTACCATTTTTCTTTATTTTATTGGAAAACACTACCAAAGAAGAGAAATAGGTTTTTTTTTTCCTTTTTTTGAATCATTTCAGTTGAAATCTAAAATATTTTTAAGTTCAAGGTTCTATATGATTGTTATAAGTAGATTGTCTTTTCCTTTATCCCCCAATAGTGCTCAATCTCTTACAACATTTGCTTTACTGAATTCTTTCTATAGAAACAATTCCACCAAGTACTCCACATATTCTTGAACACAATGTCCTATGTAAGTCTCGGAAGTATCCTTTAAATGAGCCATATGTTGAGTTGCTAAAAGGCAGCTTACATACTTTACTAAATTCTTATAAAAACATGGAAACTGTAAGAGAAGATGGAGCCCTAAAATTTAGGTTTGTTAATTAGTAATTTCGAAATTTATTTTAATATTAAAAATTAATATATTATTATAATATAATTGGTCCGATCCGGGTGGGCGGATCCACCCATGGAACCGGGAACCGGACCAATACCCACTGGTTCTCATAAATTGGAACCGAGAACTGGACCGGTTCCCTTAAAAACCACCGGTTCCAAGCGGTTCTAGTCCGGTTCCGGGCGGTTCGGGCGGGTCCCAATTCTTTTGCACACCCCTAATTAGAACCCATTGAGGGGAGAGTATGCATATTATTGTCAAGACATCCTTCTAGATCAAACCATCAGCTAATATAGGTGGTAAACCTAGCCAAGTAGTGTGAATTTGGTCGCTTTTGTCATGGGCGCTAAGTGTGACCATAATTAGATACTAAGCATTAAATTTTTAACTGGAATGAACCATCGACATGTCATTGATGAGATTAATCAATGATTTAGACCATTGATGATTAATTTGTTATTGTGAGTTGATATTGTCATTGTTCTCGTATGTAAAAAGGTTATTGGAAGAATATTATCTACTTGATATTTCACATATATGGTACTCTATCTTTGGGATGATGAATGATGATATTGTTTTATAAAGATGCATAGTAAATGTACAATCCGCTTAAAAAGATGTATTACTCTCTAAGCTATTGTTGTTCATTTATTTCATCTTATCATGTTTTTCAAGTTTTTTATTAGCATCATGCAGGATGAGAATGCTAATAGCAGAAAACTTGCGGTAGTCAAATTTTAGGTGTATACATACATATTATTAGATCATAGAAACTTTGATATGTTGATTTGAGTTTGAGACTATCTTTCAGGTGGAGAGAAGAACGGCCATGTCTATAGTGTGACAGAAACAAGTTGGATTCTAGCAAAGAGAGACACCACGAAAATGTCAAAAAAGGTGCAATGGCACCAAAGAAAATAGAGTTGGCATTGTCGGGGCTATTGAAAGGAGAAAAGGTTCAGTCCCACACTCATGGGCAAACTCCAATAGGTGTGGTTTGTCGGGAAAACTCCCTATTTTATTTTAGTAATCCAAAACTATCTTTGATTTAATATCTATTTGATAATTGTAGATGTTTTTCATGCTAAAGTAATGGTAATTCCAAGAAGACTGTGATAGTATCGTTGGTCTTCGTAAGTACAGTAAAGGACATTACAAGGATGAGGATCCTGACACGAGGACTTTGAGGTACCAAAATCATGTGGTCATCTAAGTAAAGTCTTTATGTACCGGCATGCTTAAGAGGATCATCGAATGATGGATCACAAGTTGTTGTGCAAGGAATGCGGTGGACAACAACGACAAAATAATGACAAGGCACGTACTACTATCAAGTGATAAGGAGCAACGTATCGTGCAAATATCAATTCCTAAAAGGTGATTATCAACCTTTCATCTTAGGATGACCATTGAACAAGAAGAAAATAGCTGTTAACAAACTCGGAATCCATGGCAAAAGTATTGGAGATGAATCAAGTTATATAGCCGATCCGAACCTCAGCAATTGCTCTAATCAACTCTCGACAGCTCTTAACTTTCGAGAAGCGTCTCTAATGGTTGTATTGGAGGATGAATGTGTATATGTAAAGAGGATCGAGATAGCTAGAAGGGGTATGATGGAAATTGAGAAAGTTTCTATGTTATTATTATCTATTTTTTTATCTCGGACAAACTATTCTATTACCTCTTTTTTTTGGATTATGCTACTATCTATTTGATATTCTTTCTATCGAAGAGTCCTTGTTACGTCGTAATCAATGATAAGAGATTTGTACAAGTGTGATAGAAGTACTTTTGTTATGATAATGTGATCTATTGTGTGATAAAAATCAGACCTGTTGACTGTAACATCTCTTGAAGATTATTAGTGGATTTCAGCTGTTATTAAGCCTATTAGTGTGGAGAGTGGATATAGACTTTACGATAAAACTGAAAAACTAAAAATTGTTATGTGTTATTTTCTATCTACTCATTATTACCTATAACTATTTGATAGAAGCAATTACATGTCTGGTACTTTCAATCTATTTCTTCATACATTGCTAGCTTCCGCGAAATTTTGTTAAAGTTTTCAAATAACCTGTTTACCCTACCCCTTTTAGGTTGTATTAGAGAGAGGGATTTGGGAGATTATGGATCTAGGGTGATGCTGATCATATTTCATAAAATGCTGAGAAGTTACAATTAAGTTGGAAATTGGAAATTGTCCATAGTTAGGGGATCGCTATAGGTAGAATCGATAATTAAAAAAGGATTATTGTACTTCTTGACTTTCTAATGTGTTACTATAAATTGATCTTTCTATCCGAACAGAAGAAATCTAATATAACAAAGAAAGTCAATATTTAAATAACGAAAATATCGAAAAATATCACTAATATCTATGAATATTTCTAGAGACATTCTCTAACATCATCCAAATTGAGGTGGAAGTAATATTGATTTTGGAAATAATGTCTTCTAATACTGTTGATGCTTGAAATTCAAAATAATTTATAGATACAAAAAGTAACAAAATTGACATGCAGACACTCCCACTTTGTGTGAGCTTGACATAACCACATCAAATATATCATTGTATTGTCGTTGTTATAGTTGGGCGCGAATAGCAGCAGAAGTTAGACTAACTTTTGACTAACTTGGGATAGCACCAAATTGCCGATACCATCAAAAGTCGCACCACCTCTTGACTAACTTGGGCAGCATCACAACGGTTGTATTTCCGGGTAGAAATCGGTTTTACACTTCCAATCATGTGTACGACCAAGCCTTACATGAAGACAGACAGAACATGGACATAACCATTTCAACAGTAGATGCGGACGTGACCACATCGACTAGAGAATTGGCGCAAAGTTAAACCAATGAGGAATGCCCAAATTGCCAATAAGATTACATTGCTGGAGCATCCTTGGACAAGACAAAAAATATTGAGTATCGATGTTGAGAGAGAGATTGGCAGTAATTGAAAAAGAGTGTGATTCGGATGTGATATGCACCTGGTGCTGAGAATTGCTAGTTTTGATACCAATTTAAAACCCACAATAAAGAATAGAATTATCGCATTCTTGACTATCTAGTGTGTTAAAATTAAGAGGCACATATACCCGAACAATATGCACATGAAAGGAAGTGTTCTGCTTTTACAAAGAAACTAGATATCATCAATATGTAATTAGGAAGGTAAATAAGAACATCAAAAGTTTAAACTCAGGACCTCTTCCTCTGATATCGGGTGCGTTTGGGAAAGCTTTTGGGAAAAGCCTTTAAGGAAATGCAAAGGCCTTTAGTCTGAAGGGTTTTGATGAAATGCAAAGACCATTTGGTAAACTGTAATTGAAAAGTGCCTTGAAAAGCAACTTTGAGAAAATGCTGTTTGGTAAACATATATTTGAAAAGTCATTTTAGTGTGATCAATTTAAGTTTTTATTTTATTTTAATTTGTTTAAAATTGACAAAAATGATTGTAATTTTTATATTTTTGTTACAAATAATGTATTAAAGACATATTAACAAATTTATAAACCAAAAAATACATCAAGGCGGATTCTCAATTAAAAAGAGAGTAATTTCATTAAAATAAGCATAGTCATATATGTTTAGGGAAAAGAAATATGTTATCCTTAAATATTACATGAACATTCTTGGACAACATCCAAAGAGGCCAAAGTGACCATGAAGAACAAGACCAAATGTTGCCATCCCAAATTCTGAGTTGAAGATCTTGCCATCCCAAACTTTAGTTCCAGGAGAGTTAAGACCAGTAATTGTCTCAGCTTCGTCATCGTCAGAAGTATATGAACTGCTCCCTGATTCAGCCTCCTCCAAACGCATGACACTCGGTCATCATCTTCTTCATTTACAGACATCGGTGAGTGACCTAACAAGTTCTTGTTTGGTTGGATGGAGGGACTCTCTACTGCAGAAGAGGTGCCACCTCCAGGGAGATTGTTGTTTACCATTTCATCCTTTCCTTTGGGTTTGGACACAGATCTAGAATGATCGGTGACAACGGCCTTATTCAAGAAGACCGCTGTGGAACCCTGTTCGATCAACCGATTTTCTCCCTCATTTTCTGTAGTTTCTCCCTTTGGCCCACATGTTTTCAAAATTTTTAGGAGCAAGGGCTTGAGCTTTTCTACGAGACATCACATCTAGCATTTCTCCCCACTCACCTCCGGAGCGAGGTCGCAAAATACCTTTATCATCACCATTTTGGGACTCGCAGGCAAAGAATTCCTTGAATAGGAGCATCGCATGTCCATAGCAATGGATCTTTGGAAAGAAACGTTTTGTTGATGTCTTCTGCATTATGTGTGCTTTTGGTGGGATTTTTTTTTATGGATGAGCTCAATACCAGTCGCTGTAGGACCTAAGAATCTGGAGAAATGATCAGATGAGATCCCTGTCCCATTTTTAGATGGCAATGCCTCATGAGTTGCAATTGCACCTTTATTAGCCTCGGTTTTAGAAATGACAAAAGACTCTCGATCCTTTCATTGTTAAAACTACAAAGAATTTCCATAGAAAATGATAATGAGACGAAATTAGGGGCCGTATATTAATGAAAGCTAAGAGATTGTTGCCTTGGGTTAGCTAAGTTCAGGACTGGTCTCATCACTACACAAGCAAGAAGCTCCCTGACAATGCATCTGACAAATGAGCATTGCAGATGTTCAGGCTCGAAGGTAAAAGAGATAAGTCCATCCATTACATGTTGTAAAACCCGAGCCGGAAAGCAAAAAAAAAGCATGAGAATAGCAAGGAACACAGTACGTCTATGTAAAGGAGATTACAAGAAAGCAACCTTGTGCTCAGCTTCAATGGAAAATAATGCTGGGTGCAATTTATTTTCAGAAGCCAACATACGTCTTAGTTCACCATCTAGTTGCTGAACAGTGAGGTGTTCAAACTGTTGCTTTTCAATCTTTGCCCGTGTCATGCGAAAGATCTCCAAATGTGTTCAGATGAGACCAACAATGTCCCCGCACAGTTAATAAGGTCGGTGACCTTGAAAACCAGATTTTGGGAAACAATAATCATACAGAAAAAAGATGAACAATATCATGATGAGAATACCTTGTAAGAAGGTCGATAAGGTTAATGTTCCTCACGCGATCTGAAAATTCTGCAAGAACATCATTGATGATGCACACCAATTCCTCTGGGCCTTCTCTATCAAGTGTTAAACAAGAGTACCAATGATCTGTGACCCACTCGGATACTAGATGCCTGGTAAAGCAATCCATTGCATCTTCAACTACAGGAGAACCCACTTTACTTCTCCACTTCGACTATGTAACAACTTTAGAAGTTTGAACAGGTTTCTTCAGAGATGCAGTGGTGCTTGCAGGTTTTTTGCTGTTATATACTGCAGCTTTCCTTCACATATCAAAATCCATTGAAAAATAGAAAAGGGCAATGATTAATGTTGCAGCAGCGGGCAAGTTAACCCACACAGAAGAGATTGTCACTGGAAACAGAGATAAGATCAGTGAATGTCCCATCATAAGCAAGGAGATTAGCAAACAATAGCAGAAAGAATCATAGGACATAAATTTTCAACAATACCTTCAGTCTAACAAATTTTCAAATTATGAGAACACATCAAAGTTTCGCACAAAATCGCAAGACCTGATTATTCCAAAACTCCACAGAGCTCCATTAGGTTTCAAATTTTGATGCACCAACAGCAGCAAGGACGAAAATGCTATCTTCGTTGAAATGGTCGGAAATGAAGGTATGAAGCAAAAGATAATTCTAGCAAGATATTTGCTAACTGTAAAAGTTACTTGAGCTTATCTTTCTTTCTAATGTTATTGGTTGAGGCCCAAGATATTGCCAAGCCTTTGCTCTCTTAATTACTATGCCAATTGGGTAGCTACACAAGTTAGGAAGTGTTTATGTCCATGGGGGTGAATTACTCACATCTCTTTCACTGACAACTTTGTTAGCCAAGGATATTTGTTCTGATCTCCGTTGAGAGGTTGAGAGGTCGTACTCTGAACTCTAAAGCAATAAAGATTAAGTTTGATGCATTTCTGGCCAAAAAAAGTAAAGAATCCTTGCTCTCTTTATTCTTATTGCCACAGAGAAAAAGAGCATCAATCTCACTCTTTAGTATGAATGACAATGCTAGCAAGTCATCCACCAATATAAAGCAAATTAATAGCTGGGGTTTTATTTCAAAGATCATTACAGATAATCAAAATGGAACTACAAAAGAGTAGAATAGTATAAGTTAGCATCAACAAAACCAAGGACAATAAGAGGACCAAATGTTGAAGAAGCACAAAATCTTCAACTCAGAATTCATATTTCTACACTAAACAAGCAAATATCCACATCTCACCAGAAATTAAGCGTAGCAAGACCAATGAACAAATCACTCGACTTAATTCAATCATCAAAACACAAAGTCCTGGATGCCCCCAAGCCTTGCTAATCAAAGTCAAAACTCCAAAGTCAGATTAGCCCATAACAAAATAAAAACATCGAAAGACTGACAACAAATTAAAGTTTGCTAGAAAATATAAACAGATTGGTCCACAGACAACCACAATCAACAAACGTGGAATCACGACCAACACAACCGGAGAAATCAACACCAATCAAATAAGCATTGAACATCAGTGGCAGAGATTATAGTGAAAGTGAAGACCTTGCCGATGGCATTGCAGAGGAAGCCGTCGCGATAGACCTCACGCTTCAGCTTCAACGTCAAATGCTTCGTGAAGGTGACGTTCCATTTCTTCGGAACTTCCACGGTCGTTGAATATGGGATGATAATTTCTAGGATTACTTTGGAGCCCAGGCGTCGCGACCCCGGGCGCAAAGTGTGCCGGCGCCCTGCGATCTCGACAAGCCTCGTAACAACAGATCTGGGCGACGACACGACCGTCGACCAGGAGATCAACGGCGACCGTCGATTAGGCAACCGCGCGAGCAATGTTCGCGAGGCGAATAAAGAGAGGCGAGAGAGCTACGTTTCATTAGGCAACCGCGCGAGTGAAGAGAGGCGAAGGAAGAAAAGCGACAGATCTAAAGGGTTTTTACGTTAGAATGGGGGTAATGTGGAATTATGATTAGTGAGTGAGGGTAAGATTGGAAATTCAAAAAAATCATTAACCGGGTACTGTTGCATGCCGAGAATGCCAGAAAGCTAAGGCAGGGGAGAGGTAGCCTTGAGCTCAATGCCTTTACAAGGCCTTTGGAAATGCTAGCATTTGGGAAATGTATCTCCAAAATTAAATGCCAAACACACTTGTCTTTGCCCAAGGGCCTTTAGAGGTTCAAAGGGCTTTGTAAAGCTGTTTCCAAACGTAGCCATCATGTGAGATTTTGTACTACCGTTGCCACCTTTTTAGAGTTTAAGTTATTGGGTTAATACAGGGAAAAACCTCAAATTGGTATACATGTGAAAAATTTACCTCAAACTAATTTTTTTACTATGAAAAATCTCAAACTAGTACATTTATGACTAATTTATTCCAAATTAATTTTTTGAACATGAAAAACCCTCCACTAGTACACATGTAATAAATTTATCTCAAATTAATTTTTTTACCATGAAAAATCTCCTACGATACATTTGTCATAAATTTATCCCAAATTAATTTTTTGACCCTCTGTTAAATTGGATTAATACCACAAAATATCACAAAACCGATACATCTATGACAAATAGAGGGTAAAAATCCAAATTGGTATACCGTTAACTCCCACCTGTTATCTAACTAAGCAAGTTGGCACTAAAATTTGACAAAAACTAACATAAGGAAAATTTATCACAAGTGTATCAATTTAAAAATTTTTGTGGCAAAAAATTAATTTGTGGTAAATTTGTTATAGGTGTATCAGTTTTGGATTTTTCATGGTTAAAAAATTAGTTTATGATAAATTTGTCACAGTGTACCAATTTATGATTTTTTGTGGCATTAATGCTAAGTTATCAAATTGAGGCATAGTTTAATATTTCTAACATTAAGAGACCCTTCACTACAAATATCTAGTTGATGCGGCTTAAAAGAATTTGGTCTATAATAGGAAATGAAAGAAACTAAAATGGTACATAATGAGATGCGGACCCCTAGAGTGCCATAACTTGGCAGAAAGAGACACTTAAGTGCCATAACTTACGAAAGATATACTTAAGTGTCAAAATCGGAGCAAAATGGATCACTTGAGTGCCAATCCGACCAAAATCCGGCTAAATTGCATACGTGGCATTTTTCCAGCAAAGCGAGCCCAAAACGACGTCATTTTGCACACTAACGTGGCCAAATAATACAAAAAGGGCATCATTTTGGGCTGACATGGTAAAAAATAATATATAATTTAATTTAATTTAATTTAATTTAAAATTAAATTTAGTTAAAATATTTAATAATAATAATTTAAAAAAAAAAAAGAATATGGGGGAGGTGGCTGAGGGCCCGCCTCCCCGCCGTTGCTGAGACGAAGGGGGGAGGGTCGACTAGGGTCACTAGGCCCTGGCCAGGGGCCAGCAACCCTCGCCAACTAGCGGCAAGGGCTCGTGAGCCCTTGCCCCATCCAGCGAGGGTCGGTGGCCCTCGCCCGGCCGAGCCAAGGGCCACCGCCCGCCGAGGCAACCCCGGTGGGTGGTGGCCCTTGGCCCGGCCGAGCAAGGGTCGCCGACGGAGAGGGGGAGGAGGACAAAGGGAAGCAACCGGCGACTAAAGAGAAGGAAAAAAAATTGGGGGGGGGGAAGGAGGAGGAGGGAGGCAGCCGACGGCAAGGGTTGGGGCCACCGACCCTCGATCGGGCTCGGCAACCCCGGCCGACCCTCCCCACCTTCCGGCGACGGCGGGGAGGTAGCGACAACGAGGGCTCAGCCCTCAGCCGTCGGTTGCCTTCCTCCTCCGTGTCCATTTATATTTATTAATAAATATAAATTATATTATTATTTTGTTTTAAATTTAATTTAATTAATTTTATATTATATTAAAATTCAAATTATGCCAAAACGACATCGTTTTGGTAGATTTAAGGGTTCTATTTTGGCCAACACCCGAAACGACGTCGTTTGGGGTGAATTAGAGCTAACTCAGCTCTCTAGCGAGCCACCTCAGCGAGAAATATTAATATTTAAATGCCACGTATGATTTCCGGCTGGCTTCACCGGAGGTGGCACTCAGGTGTCCCACTTTTCTTCAAATGTGGCACTTAAGTATACATTTCGTAAGTTATGGCACTTAAGTGTCCCTTTGTGCCAAGTTATGGCACTTGTAGTGTTCTTTCCCGATACATAATTGTAAATCTTGTATTTTCGCATACAGTAAAAATTCGTAATTCTCATCAATTAAGGTATAGTCAGGTAAAAGTATCGCCTGAGCACGGTTTTTCATCAAACAATCTCAAAGTAGTGCACCCAAACAATCTCATCGATTAGATCACATGGCCTTGAGATGAGTCCCACATATCTAATGGTTGATGTGCACTGGATTCGTATGAGCCATGCAAGCACTTCTCCACTTGAACCCCACAGAAAAAGGAATAGAAGTATCACCTGAAAAAGAATAGATTACGATTGAGCTAGCTTTTAACTAATGAGCCATATTCAACGCTCAATAACGATCATTCACATCATTTAAATATATTAATTTTCTAAATCAATGTACACTTAGCATTGTATTATGAAGATAGCACAATGCACCTAACGCTTCTTGCTTTCTGAATAAACCAGTTCTACGATCCTGATGTCACATGCATCAAGCATGCTTTTGCGAAATCTCCGACATTTTGTCACTCAAATAGCAAGAGAATTTCTGTCACGCCCCGATCCTCAAGTGCGCACCCATCACCCACTGGTCAATTAAATAGCGACGTCCCAAGATGCATCGCCGACCCATTTATTTTAATACGCATGCGGAAGCATATGAAATCTCCAAACAATAAAACAATGAGATAGGAAAGTAATGCCAATTTTTCACAAAATACCTTTTTATAAACACACATGTCTATACACAAAGGTTTACAAAAGGGATCGGCTCCCAACAAAGAGAATTTTCCTATGATTAGCTAGCCGGACAAAATCGCCGATTCTTCGGGCTTCACTTCTTAAACTCTGGGGCTTCCGGTCCTTCACCAACACCACCTAAGGACCTGAAAATAGTTATACAATAACTAATGAGACAATATCTCAACGATTTCTACCCCCTAAGACCCGATTAGAAAGCAAATACGCCCTAAGGGCTGCCTAAACACAATCAGGTGTCAAAGAACTTACCTTGGCCTCGGTTCCTCCCTGCAATTCAACACAATTCATAATCTCATCAAGTCACATCAACACATCAAATCATTCACTCAAATCGACTTATTGATGAATCGACCTCGTCGATTACATGTCAATCAGACCATTCCCCGGTCATTCTAATCAATACTATGTATTCTCCAAGATGACATACCTAGTCACCGAGCCCACGTGCATTCTCCAAGATGACATACCTAGTCACTGAGCCCACGTGCATTGTCCAA
This sequence comes from Eucalyptus microcorys, assembly GCA_014182515.1. NCBI lineage: Eukaryota > Viridiplantae > Streptophyta > Magnoliopsida > Myrtales > Myrtaceae > Eucalyptus > Eucalyptus microcorys. The sequence continues at coordinate 5,694,287 of CM024565.1, forward strand.
GATGACATACCTAGTCACCGAGCCCACGTGCATTCTCCAATGTGACATATCGAATCACTGAGCCAACATGCATTCTCCAAGATGACGTATCGAGTCACCGAGCCCACGTTCATTATCCAAGATGATGTACCAAGTCACCGAGCCAATAAAATATTACGTCTTTCTCCGAGATGACATACTTAGTCATCAAGCTGGCATAATATAACGTTCTTTCTCACCTTTTATCATATCCAATAAAATAGCCATATGTGGATACACAATTGGCCTTAGCCAAAATATAATAATTTCCTTTCCAAAAATCTCACCATTTCATATGATTCACCAAAATATTTTTGGCATTGTAAACCGATGCTCGGTTAATTTCCAACCAATTACCAAAATTAAATCAATTTAGGAATAAAATCCTAAAATCACAATCAGGCAAAATTAGCACAAATTAAAGCTCAAATAAATAAACAGATTGCACCACAATAACCAGCATAAAATTCCAGTCACCGACTATCTCGGACTAATTTCCAGAAATTAATTAATTAATTAATTAATTACGAAAAATATTAAATAAATGCCAATAAATCCAACTTAGGCCCGTAATACCTAATTGGACGCCGAAATGAACCTGAAAAAATTCCGAGGTTCGTTAAAATAAATACTAGAACGTGTTTACCCACTAATTTCACTAACTAACCACCTAACATGCATTGACAATTAATTAAATTCACTAATCTAATCTAATCTAACCACATAATCCATCTTAGCCTAAACTAATCAACCCCTAAGCGTGATTAACCAACTAAGCGAGGATTAGTGAGTTAAACTCACTTGTTCGGCGATCCGATCAGTTCAAATCAATGGGGACACAACGGGGCTCAATTCTCTCCAAAGTGGGCCTAGCTTTCGGGGTCCAAAACGACCTCAAAATGGGCCAACACAATGTTGGAAACCCACATGATTTTGCCTTTGTTCGGGGCTGCAAAAGAGAGAAACGGGGGCTAATCGAGGCAAGCAAGACCAGTAATGGTAGGCGGAGCTTTGATGGGGTTTCACGGTGACGGACAGGCAGCCAGGCAGCTCCGGCAACCTCCACATAGCCTTGGCAACACCCTAGATGGCGGAACAAATGGCTGGAAGCAGCAGGGGACATCAGGGTCGCGCGGCAGGCGAACGGGGGCAGAAACGGCGAACAGCAAGGAAACGGGTTGATCGGAGCTTCGGCGAGCGGGTGGTCAGCAACCAGTGGCTCTCAGGGGTCAAGGGGGACTTGCTGGTGGTTGGTATAGGTAGAGAGGTAGGGTCAAAATAAGGAGAAAATGGCTAAAAGTCGCGAAACAGGCGAAACAAAGTGTGAGCGGGTGGCTTCCAGACGGTTTGCATCCGGTTTCTTCTTACTAGCATACAAGACGATCGGCAGCTCCGTTCGATGCGAGGTCAGGCTCCTTTGAACGATTTGGATGTGCTGATCACAACGGTGGGTGGCATGAAGGCTAATTCGTCCGGGAATACCACTTTTAATTCATATCTTTGGCGAAAGGTCAGCTGAAGCGAAACTACAACGAGGAGAAAATAGAGGGAAAAAGAGGTCGACGGGCAAGGGGGATGGGCTGGCTGCTCCAGCGGTCTCTCTCTAGTTTGCTGAGCTCGAAAAAGGCACAATGAAGGGGATGAGGGTGTTCCTCAGCCAGCTGAGGAAGAGAATGAGGAGATGAGGGAACCAACAGGGTCCACTTGGCTTAATTTATCCTCAAATGTTCCCTTGACCTTATCCAACTTGTCCACCAAGCTTGGCTGTCTTCCATGGCCACAAATCAGCCACCAAGGCTCCATCTACAACCTTTGAAATGGTCCAAAAGCCATAGGCAAGGGGAGCTACGAATTTCAAATGATTTCTCCCTCAATTGGACTTAATTGCTTCTTGATTGGACTTAATTGCTTCTTGATTCAATCCAATTTGGTCTCTAAAAATTCAATCGACATACCATCGGTCAAATTGATATTTTTCCTTGCCAATATATCCCCCTTGCATCCCAATTTCGCGATAAAAAACGGTCATCAGCATTTTCTGAACAAAAACGACTCTATGACGACTTTTTCTCAAAAAGTCTTGGTTTACAGAAAATTATTTGGAAACTAAGTTGACGTTTCTAAAATGTTTTGTGACATGACATAACTTTTAATTTCTGAAATCGGATTTAAATTCGCAATTAATTTCACTGTCGCGTTTTTAGCGTGACCTAGGCTACCGGTAGCTTTCAGGAATTTTTAGTGCAAATGACCCGTGGTCGATTTTGTTCAAGCCAAAATGAACCTACTCGATACATTGGCAACTCTCATTGTTGTGAAAATCTCGAGGACTCAAATATGGACATGGAGTACCAAAACGATAGAAAAATCAATCTAATGTCGGTCGACGAGAATTTTCCAATTTAGTGAATCACCCACATTTAGCCACACATCTCAATCGAACCGATCTATCTTTGATTCCTTATCGACTTATATCTGTGCCGTAATGACCTCTAAAGATGAGCATGGTCGAGTAGCTAATTCCCGGTCGAATTCTTAAGTCTATTGCATTAAAATTCCTTAATAACTTCCCCAGATAGTCTAGTTATCTCAAAAGTAATCAACTCTGAGAACAGCCCTATAGACGCGTCGATAAAAGACCCGATTAATTTAATTGAAAGCAGAAGTGAAAAATCCATGATGTCACAACTCTTCCCCTCTTATAAAAATTTCTTCCTCGAAATTTAAACCTTTTCCAATCCTTAAACAAAAAGGTGGGGGTATCGTCGTCTCATCGAGTCTCACTTTCCCCAGTTGCTTCTTCAGTCTCGTGGTGTTGTTAGACTACTTTGACCAAGGGGACCATCTTGGTACACATAATATATTCTGAACCACAATCTGAATTGGGCTTTTCACGTACGACATTCTGTCGTCCACGTCTAATTCTTCAAAATTTAGCACGTGGGTCGAGTTAGGCTCATACGTCCTCAACCTCGACACGTGAAAGACGTCATGCACTTGCGCCAATCTCGGCAGCAATGCAAGACGATACGCTAAGGTCCCAATTCTCTCAAGAATTTCAAACAGACCTACGTACCTCAGACTCAATTTTCCTTTCTTACCAAAGCGCGAAGTTCCCCTCATTGATGACATTTTCAGAAAAACGTGATCACCAACTTGGAATTCCAATGATCTCCAACACTTATCTGCATAACTTTTCTGTCTGCTCTGAGCGGTCTTTAGTCTGCTTCTAATCACTGCAACGGCATCCACTGATTATTGAACCAACTCTGGAACAGTGATCTTTCTTTCCCCGACTTCATCCCAACACACTGGCATTCTGCACGCTCTGCCATACAACGCTTCAAAGGGAGACATCTGAATGCTCTGCTGATAACTATTGTTGTAGGCAAACTCAACCAAATGAAGCTATTCTTCCTAATTTCCCTTGAAATCCAGTACGCAAGCTCACAGCATGTCCTCGAGGGTCTGAATTGTCCTCTTACAATGGCCATCCGTCTGAGGATGATATGCCGTACTAAACTGCAGCTTCGTACCTAAAGCACTCTGTAAGCTTTTCCAAAAAGCAACTGTGAATCTCGGGTCTCGGTCTGAAGTAGCTTAATCCTGATCTGCACATCCGACTCAATTCTGAGGGTAGCCATAAGACTTGAAAGGTGGCCTACCTCAAACTTAAATACCAAATCTTGAGCCCTCTTGATTATGTTCCACTCCTTAATTAGTAAGTGAGCAACTGACGACTTCCGACTCAAAGCGTCGGTGACCTTATTCGCCTTCCCAGGGTGATATAGGATACCATAGTCATAATCCTTAAGGAGTTCCATCCATCAACGCTGTCTCATATTCAATTCCTTCTGAGAGAATAGGTACTTGAGACTTTGATGGTCGGTGAAGATCTGGAACCTCTCTCCGCACAAATAGTGTCTCCAAATCTTCAAAGCGAAAATGATGGCTGCGAGTTCTAGGTCATGTGTTGGATAATTCTGTTTATGAGGCCTCAACTGACGGGAGGCATATGCAACAACTCAGCCATGTTGCATCAATATGCAACCCAACCCTCCGAAGGACGCATCACTGTAGATCTCGTATCCTCCATGACCAGATGGAATCGTCAACACAGGTGCGATAGTCAGCTTTTGCTTCGGCTCTTGGAAACTACACTTGCACTTGTCTGCCCACGCAAATTTCTCGTCTTTCTTCAGGAGTCTTGTCAAAGGCGACGCCAAAGTTGAAAATCCTTTCACGAATCTTCTGTAATAACCTGCTAAACCCATAAAACTTCTGATCTCTGTCACAGTAGTCGGTCTTGACCAGTTGATCACGGCTTCAATCTTGCTCGAGTCCATAGAGATTCCTTCGCCTGAAATCATGTGACTTAAGAAAGCAACACGAGTCAACCAAAACTCGCACTGGCTGAACTTGGCGTACAACTGTTGGACTTTCAGTGTCTACAACACTAATCTCAGACGACTCTCATGCTCTTTCTCACTCCTCGAATACACCAAAATATCATTGATGAACATGATCACAAACTGATCTAGATATTCCTTGAATATTCGGTTCATCAAATCCATGAAGGTAGCTAGAGCATTCGTCAACCCGAATGGCATCACAGTGAACTCGTAATGACCATACCGAGTATGAAATGCTGATTTTGGAATGTCTTCTTTCCTTATCCTCAGTTGATAATTTCCTGTCCTCAAGTCGATTTTCGAAAATATCGATGCTTCTTGTAACTGATCAATTAAGTCATCGATCCTCGGCAATGGGTACTTGTTCTTGATCGTCACTTGATTGAGTTGGCGATAGTCGATGCACAAGCGCAACGAACCATCTTTCTTCTTAACAAATAAAACTGGTGCTCCCCAAGGTGATGCACTAAGACATATGAATCCCTTGTCCAACAACTCTTGTATCTGCACCTTTAGTTCTTTCAACTCCGATAGCGCCATCCGGTAAGGAGCCTTAGAGATTGGCTCTACCTTGGGTGCTAACCCAATCACGAATTCAATTTATCTTTCTGGCGATAATCCGAGCAATTCCTTCGGAAATACATCTGGGAATTCTTGCACAACTAAAATATATTCAATCTTCAGCTCTTCAACTGTCATATCCACGACAGTCGTCAGGTACTTGACAACCCCTGTCTAACAAATGGGTTGCCTTTTGGGACGAGATTAGGGATATCGAGGGTTTTCCTTGACTTCTAATAAATTTGAAATTTTCCTCCGTCGGCGGATTAAATTGTATCGCATTGCAACAACAATTCATTACAACAAAATCTCCTCGAGCCAAACCTTTTTATATATGGTATCAAAGTTATACACAGGCAGAATATTCAAGTACAACTATAACCAGTGATTCTCCTTTCTATGACCTCATTACAACAATTGAGATTCTATAAACTTAACCAAAATCCTGCTACGCCACTCTGATAAAATTGTTCTGGGGACATTGCCCTTCCTGCTCAGTGCATAACTCGATTCATCTCTGAGCTAGTGGCTCATTCAATCTACCATACTGTGCATTGTGCGGCGCAATTCCTCGGTTCTGACCCATCTGTGGCGGTGGCGGTAACTGATGCGGTCTCCCCTGTCTTCCGAGATAGTCCCCGGCTATATGACCCTGCTGGCCACACTCAAAACATGCACTCAGCCTAGATTGCCAAGGGGCTGACCCGTGTCGCCTTCAACAAAAGCGACACACTTCATTCCTATTGGGCACAAACCTACCAAATCCACCCTTCTTGTTGGGCGGGATTTGGAATCTACCTCCAGTCATGGGCCTCTTTCCATGGCAAATCCCTTCTCGATGTGAAGTAAACCTCGATCTAGACGAGGTGGCTTGCTCGATCAGGCTTCTTTCGAGCAGCTGTGCTCGACGGTAAATCTCTTGGTAATCAATTAGATCAAACGACACCAGTGGCTGTTTCAACTCTTGTCGAAGGCCATTCTTGAACCTCCATGCCTTCTCCTCAGGCTCTTTGATCAGTCTTGGAGCATACTGAGATAGCTCTGCAAACTTGACCCCATATTGGTCAACAGTCATTGACCCCTGATGGAGTCGTAGAAATTGTTCTATCTTCTGCTCCCTGGCATTCCTTGAGAAGTATTGTTCATTGAACGCCCGTAAGAATGCATCCCACAATGGGACCATTCCTTCAAGAAATACCGTCTCTTTGGCGGCTCTCCACCAGGTATTGGCATTGCCCTGCAACTGATATACGGCCAGGGTTACCTTCTCTGTCTTTGTGTACATCAGGAGTGCAAAAGCCTTCTCTAGATCTTGTATCCATAGAGAAGCAGCCTCGGGGTCTCCGATACCCGTGAATATTAGCGGGCTCAGCTTCAAAAACTGCTCCACCAGCTTGTGTATTGTCCTTTCTCTCTGCACCACTACGTTCTCAGGTTGAACCTCAGCAGGTGCTGCAACAAGTGCGGCGGCAACGGCAGCAGCAACAACGGCTTGATTCTATGCTTGCTGTGCCATCACGTCTCTCGTGGCTTCTAGCGCCTGCATGATCCCCTCAATTCTAGGATCACCAGGGGCTGCTACCCCGACACCAACGGGAGGCGGTACCACTCCACTCGCGTTAGCCTGAGCTAACGCTCAACCTCGGCCTCCTCAGGTACCGACCCTGGTCAGTGTTCTACCCCGAGTCACGACCCTAACAGTCCTCTTATTAGGAGTTCTTGGCTTCTGATCACTCATGGCTCAGCTTTATCTACTGAAGCCTGCTTCCAATTCCACACCGAATTAGAAACAAAGTGATCCAAACAACAAGTAATTCTACCAATCAACTATCACAGACATGCACCAGCATGAATTTAAAGGTTTTTCCTACCACTATCCCATCAACCATCGCACATTATCACTCAAATCCTTAACCATGGCTCTGATACCACTTAAACGAGGATATCACGCGCCGATCCTCAAGTGCGCGCCCATCCCTCACTAGTCGATTAAATAGCGATGTCCCAAAACGCATCACCGACCCATTCATTTTAATACGCATACGGAAGCATTTGAAATCCCCAAACAATAAAACAATGGGATAGGAAAGTAGGGCTAATTTTTCACAAGATGACTAGCTAGCCAGACAAGATCGCCGATTCTTCGGGCTTTACCTCTTAAACTCCGGGGCTTCCGCTCCTTCACCAACACCACCTAAGGACCTGAAAATGGTTATATAATAACTAATGAGACAATGTCTCAGCGAGTTCTACCCCCTAAGACCCGATTAGGAAGCAAATACGCCCTAAGGGCTGCCTAAGCACAATCAAGCGTCAAAGGACTTACTTTGGCCTCAGTTCCTCCCTGCAATTCAACACAATTCATAATCACATCGAGTCACATCAACACATCAAATCATTCACTCAGATCGACTTATCGATCAATCGACCTCATTGATTACATGTCAATCAGACCATTCACCGGTCATTCTAATCAATATTATGCATTCTCCAAGATGGAATATCTAGTCACCGAGCCCACGTGCATTCTCCAAGATGACATACCTAATCACCGAGGGTGCATTCTCCAAGATGACATGCCTAGTCACCGAGCCCACGTGCATTCTCCAATGTGACATATCGAATCACTAAGCCAACGTGCATTCTCCAAGATGACATATCGAGTCACCGAGCCCACATTCATTCTCCAAGATGACATACCAAGTCACCAAGCCAACAAAATATGACGTCTTTCTCCGAGATGACATACTTAGTCATCAAGCCAACGTAATATAACGTTCTTTCTCACCTTTTATCATACCCGATAATATAACGTTCTTTCTATAAATCCCACAATTTCATATGATTCACCAAAATATTTTTGGCATTGTAAACTGACGCTCGGTTAATTTCCAACCATTTACCAAAATTAAACCAATTTAGGAATAAAATCCTAAAATCACAATCAGGCAAAATTAGCACAAATTAAAGCTCAAATAAATAAACAGATTGCACCACAATAACCAGCATAAAATTCCGGTAAACGACTATCCCGGTCTAATTTTCAGAAAATAAATAATTAATTAAATAATTATGGAAAATATTAAATAAATGCCAATAAATCCAACTTAGGCCTGTAATGCCTAATTGGATGCCGAAACGGACCTGGAAAAATTCTGAGGTTCGTTAAATAAATACTAGAACGTGTTTACCCACTAATTACACTAACTAACCACCTAACATGCATTGACAATTAATTAAATTCACTAATCTAATCTAATCTAACCACCTCATCCATCTTAGCCTAAACTAATCAACCCCTAAGCGTGATTAACCAACTAAGCGAGGATTAGTGAGTTAAACTCACTTGTTCGGCGATCCGATCAGTTCAAATCAATGGGGACACAACGGGGCTCAATTCTCTCCAAAGCGGGCCTAGCTTTCGGGGTCCAAAACGACCTCAAAATGGGCCAACACAATGCTGGAAACCCACACGGTTTTGCTTCTATTTGGGGCTACAAAAGAGAGAAACAAGGGCTGATTGAGGCAAGCAAGACCGGTAATGGGTAGGCGAAGCTTCGGCGGGGTTTCACGGCAACGAACAAGTGGCTAGGCGGCTCCGGCAACCTCCACATAGCCCCGGTAGCACCCTGGACGGCGAAACAGATAGCTAGAAGCAGCAGGGGACGTCGGGGTCGCACGGCACACAGACGGGGGCGGAAACGGCGAACGGCGAGGAAACAAGCTAATTGGAGCTCCAGCGAGCGGGTGGTCAGCAACTGGTGGCTCCCGGGGGTCAAGAGGGACTTGTTGGTGGTTAGTATGGGTAAAGGTAAGGTCGAAATGGGGAGAAAATGGCTGAAAGTCGCGAAACAGGCGAAACAATGCAAGCGGGTGACTTCCAGACAGTCTGGCGATTGGTTTCTTCTCACCGGCGTACAGGACGGCCGGCGGCTCCGTTAGGCGCAAGGTCGAGTTCCTTTGAACGGTTTAGATGTGCTGATCACAATGGTGGGTGGCACGAAGGCTAATTCATCCGGGAAGACCACTTTTAACTCAGATCTTTGGCAAAAAGTCAGCTGGAACAGAAACTGGAACAAGAAGAAAACAAAGGGAAAATGAGGTCAACGGGCAAGGGGGATGGCCTGGCTGCTCCGGCGGTCTCTCTCTGGTTTGCTGAGCTCGAAAAAGGCACAATGAAGGGGATGAGGGTGTTGCTCGGCCAGCTGAGGAAGAGAAGGAGGAGATGAGGGAACCAATAGGATCCACTTGGCTTAATTTATCCTCAAATGTTCCCTTGACCTTATCCAACTTGTCCACCAAGCTTGGCTCTCTTCCATGGCCTAAAATCAGCCAGCAAGGCTCCAATTACAACCCTTGAAATGGTCCAAAAAGCCTAGGTAAGGGGGAGCTACGAATTTGCTTGATTTCTCCCTCAATTGGACTTAATTGTTTCTTGATTCAATCCAATTTTGCCTCTAAAAATTCAATCGACATACCATCAGTCAAATTGATATTTTTCATCACCAATATATCCCCCTCGCATCCCAATTTCGTGATCAAAAACGGTCCTCGACATTTTCTGAACAAAAACAACCCTATGACGACTTTTTCCCAAAAAATCTTGGTTTGCAAAAAAATCTTCGGAGACTTAGTCAACATTCCTAAAATGTTTTGTGACATGACAGAACTTCAGAAATCGGATTCAAATTCGCAGTTAATTTCACTCTGGCGCGTTTTTAGCGTGACCTAGACTACCGGGTAACTTTCAAGAATTTTTAGTACAAATGACCCGTGGTCGATTTTGTTCGAGCCACAATAAACCCACTCGTCACATTGGCGACTCTCAGTTGTCATGAAAATCTCGAGGACTTAAATAGGGACACAGGGTACCAAAACGATAGAAAAATCAGTCTAGTGTCGGTCGACGAGAATTTTCCAATTTAGTGGGGTCATCCACATTTAGCCACACATCTTAGTCGAACCGATCTATCTCTGATTCCTAATCGACTTATATATGTACCGTAATGACCTCTAAAGATGAGCATGGTTGAGTAGCCGATTTCTAGTCGAATTATCAAGTCTATTGCATTAAGATTCTTTAATGGCTTCCCCAGATAGTCTAGTTATCTCGAGAGTGATCACTTCTGAGAACAGCCCTATAGGCACGTCGATGAAAGGCCCGATTAATTTAATTGAAAGCAGAAGTGAAAATTTTAGGATGTCACAATTTCGGTCTGGACAAATCTTGAAAATTTGATCTTTGCAATTTCGTCCCTAATATAGAGAGTGACACCATCAAAGCTGTTAAAAGCTCTTTAGGCAAGAACTACACGAACTAAATAACTACGTTATACATAGAAGAGCACACCTACAGCCCGTTCTCTGGTCAGCTCCGTCAATCATAGTACGAAGTAAGAGAATGCGATTTTGCCGTTCTAGGTTTTGTGTAGGTGAATGGCAGGGCAATTCTTCTTTGGCAAGAGACAAGGGTAATCTGCACTTGCATGCATTGCATGCCCTCTCCTGTCTCGCCAAAGGAGAACTACGCTGCCATTCACACACACGTCTCTCCCTCTCTCGGCCACACCCGAGTCATCTCGCTGCACTTGACCAATCGTCGAAGTTTCGCTTTTATACAGAGAGCATTAGCATCGGAACATGGACATCCCAATTGAAAGGGAATGGCATATGCCAGTATAATTCTACTTGAAACAGGTTCTTCTTGTTGCGATGACATGAAATGGCTCGATAATGGTCCCAATTCCTTTACGCACCACCACTGTCCCTTTGTAGAGAGCATAAAGCCTTTTACGTGTCACATTGATGTAAATTTGGAGATATGTCATATATACCATCATTCAAGAAGGGCTCTTTATGTGCACAGATGAGGATATTTTGTCCCAAAATCATGGTACATCGACTCCAAAATAAATTGGATCAACACACTTCTAGTCGCTGAAGTTCTATCCCATGTGCAATATGTTAGTCCCTCTACTTTCAATTGAGTCCGTTAGATCTCTGAAATTTTATTTCATGTACAATGCCATCACTCAATTTTCAATTGGCTCCATCAGACTTTAAAATTTTGTTCAATATTCGACATCGCCCTTCTATTAATTATTAGTAGTAAACAATCAATGGAGATAGACGCCTGGGAAGAAAATTGTACTCACAAATATTGTTCGCATAACAGTCACTTGAAACTGTAAAAAGTAATGGGCATTTGTTTTCAAACATAGCATTTTCACCTTAACTTTTCTTTCCCTATAATCATGTCCTAACCTGCTAAATCCTCCTCTTCAATGGTTCTTTTAGGCTTACTTGGCACTACATAGTTCCCATAAAAACAAGGAGGACCGGAAAACAACATTAGAACCTCTGCTAATAAAAAGATGAATAAAAAATTCGGTTATTATCTTTAGAGGCATATAAAGCAATCAGCCATTTGTTCTCCATCCTCATGCACAACCTTGATTGAAAGCTTGAGTAAGTAATGTCATTTTTGCATACTTTTTATTTTTATTTTTGGTCAGAAACACTTCATTGATTCATACTAAGATGGTGGATTACAAGTAGTACGAAAATCTAAACATAAAATAAGATAAAGATCGTGTGGAGGCTTGGAGACCCAATTGCTAGGAAGAGATCTGGTTTGAAGAGATTTTGCGATCCAATCAACTGCCCGGTTTGTTTGGCGCAGTTCAAACAGCAAATGAACGTTTTCCATTTGGGCCATCAACTGTCTACCTCCTATCTCAGAGAGACATCTATGTCGATGCTGTAATTTAACCATATTTCTTTTGTCCATTGGCACGGCATGAAGAGGTGCTCGGATGATTCTGGAAATTGATGACAAAAGGGGCATTTTGGCTCAGGTATGATGTTTCGCCGGTGTAAATTGGTTTTGGTAGGAATACCTTCATTGCATAGACTCCACATAAAAATGTTTGATTATGGGATAAGTCGGTAGATTCCAGATTTTTGTCCATAAACGTTTCGGAACCTAGTATGAAGAGGATGCCTGATTTGCTGTGGTTATTGCATTAGCTTCTCGTAATCTATGATACCCACTTTTGATTTTGTAATGCCCCGAGATATGCCCTGTCCAGATTAGACGGTTGGGTTTGGGAATTTTGTTGAGAGGGGTTGCCTGAATTTCCTCTGAAATATTACTATCAAAGAGAGCATTTATGAGTTGACTATTCCATGCATGTACAGTGGGGTCTATAATATCTGCCACCAGCTTAGGATCATTTTGATTCACCAGTCCTCCAATCTTTCCGGACAATAGCCAACGATCTTCCCTTAAATTGATAGATTTGCCGTCCCCTACCTCCCATTTCATATCAGATTCTAGGGCATCTCGACCTATAAGGAGACTCTGCCAACCCCAAGATGGTCTAGCCCCCCTTGTTGCAGTCCATATATTACCATTAGGGAAATAGAGGCCTTTAAAAATTCTACTCCATAAGGCATCTGGAGCTTGATTTAATCTCCAGGCTTGTTTCCCCAGTATAGCCTTGTTAAATTCCACTAAATCTTTAAACCGCATTCCTCCTTGTTCCTTCCTCATCTTTGAGAATTCCCAACTCTTCCAATGGATACCTCTTTGTTTTGCATTTTGCTTCCACCAGAAAGCTGAGATTTTTCTTTCAATTGCTCTGCATATAGAGATAGGTATTTTAAAGATATTCATGGCATATTGTGGTAATGCCTGGACTACCATCTTAATCAGCACCTCTTTACCCGCCTTCGATATTAATTGCTCCTTCCATCCCTCCAATTTTCTTTCGACCCTTGCTGTGATCCAATCAAACATATGTTTTTTAGTTTGGCCCCAATCAGATGGTATCCCTAAGTATTTTCCAGTTTTTTCCAATATAGGAACCCTCAATTCAGATGCAATATTTCTTCTTAACTCCTGTGAACAGCTTGCCCCGAAAAAGACACCGGATTTGTTGAGGTTGACTGATTGGCCAGAAGCAAAACAATAGCAATTTAGTAAGTTGGCTAGGTTATGAGCTTCCCTAATTGTGCCATCCAAGAAGAAAATGGCATCATCCGCAAAGACTAGGTGGGATAGGATAGGACAGTGAGGATTCAGCTTGACTCCCTTTAAACTTCCATCCATTACAGCATTATTCACCATGTGGGAAAAGACATTGGCCATTATAATGAAAAGATAAGGTGAAAGAGGGTCACCTTGTCTTATACCTCTTGTTGGATTGAAAGCTTTGCTAGATTCGCCATTAATGAGGACACAAAATTTAGCTGAAGAGATACAAAATCTGACCATGTTCACCCATTTATCAATGAATCCCATCCTCTTCATGCAATCACATAGAAAATCCCACTCAACTCTGTCATACGCTTTCTGCATATCCAGCTTCAGCACAGCTTGGAATTTTCGCCTTCTCTTTTTAACCCTTAGCTGATTGAGAACTTCTTGAACTATGAAGATATCGTCTTGTATTTGCCAACCTCCAACAAATGCACTTTGTTCCGAGGAGATGAGAAGTGGAGCCAAGGTTTAAGTCTGTTCGCCATGATCTTTGTAATGATTTTGTAGCTGAAATTACATAGACTAATAGGTCGGAATTCAATTATACTTTCGGGGTTTGCTACCTTGGGAATTAGTGTGATATAGGTCTCGTTCAACTCAGGATCAAAGGCTTCTTCATTGAAAAAAGATTCCACCAGTGTAAATACATCCTCTTGAATGATATGCCACTGACTTTGATAAAAAAAAAGACCACTCAAACCATCTGGTCCAAGGGCTTTAGCTACTCCCATTTGAAATACAGCTTGCTGAACTTCCTCCCTAGTGATTTGTTTTGTTAAGTTCTCATTCATTTCCTCAGAAACAACCAGTGGACACTACTCTAAAACTGGCTGATAGAATCAAGACCCCACTGATGTATATAAATCTTTATAATAACCTGTAATATGATGTATGATTATCTGAGGATCACGACTCCAAGCATTCTCCTCAAGCCTTAGCATGGTGATTTTGTTTCTTTGTCTCCGCTGAATAGTCGTGGCATGGAAGAATTTGGTATTCCTATCACCCCACTTTAACCAATTAACTCTAGATCTAATACCCCAATACATTTCTTCTTGACGCCAAAGAGTACCAATTTTCTCAACTATGGTAGAGTATTCCTTTCCCATAGCCGTTTGATCTGCCCTGTTCATAATCTGAGTTAGCTGGTTTCTGAGATAGTCAATCTGTTTTGATGCGTTCTGGAAAGATTTCCGGCTCCATTGTCTTAAATCCTAAGCAACCTTTTTTGTCTTCCTGACCATATTCGCCCGATGCCCAATTTCTGCCTTCCAAGCCTTGTCCACTACAGCTTCACATTCAGGATAATCTAACCAGTAGGCCTCAAATCTGAATAATTTATGTTTCTTCGGTTCAACTAAATTTATGCGGCAGAAGAACAGCCCAAGTGCCATAACTTGGCACGGAGGGACACTTAAGTGCCATAACTTCGGAAAGGTACACTTAAGTGCCAATTTCGGAGTAAAGTAGAACACTTAAGTGCCACTCCGGCCAAAATCCGGTCAAATGGCTGACGTGGCAATTTTCCGGCGAGTTAGGTGCAAAATGGCGTCGTTTTGCACGCTGACGTGGCGAGAAAATGCAAAAACAACGTCGTTTTGTGTACGATATGTAAATAATTAATATAAAAATTAATTAAATTAAATTTAAACTTAATTTTATTTAAAATATTCTAAAAAATAAAAACTTAAAATTTAAAAACTTAAAATTTAAAAAAATTAAAATTTAAAAAACTTAAAATTTAAAAAACTTAAAATTTAAAAAACTTAAAATTTAAAAAACTTAAATTTAAAAAACTTAAATTTAAAAAACTTAAAATTTAAAAAAATTTAAATATAAAAAACTTTAAATATAAAAAATTTTAAATTTAAAAACTTTAAATTTTTAAGTTTTTTAAATTTTAAGTTTTTTAAATTTTAATTTTTTTTTAATTTTTAATTTTTTTAATTTTAATTTGTGTAAATTTAAAGTTTTTTAAATTTAAAGTTTTCTAAAATTTTTTTTTTAATTTTATGTTTTTAAAATTTTAAGTTTTTTAATATAAGTTTTTTATTTTTTAAGTTTTTTATTTTTTACGTTTTTTTAATTTTAAGTTTTTTATTTTTAGAATATTTTAAATAAAATTAATTTTATAGTAATTATTTACACATCGACACAAAACGACGTCGTTTTTGCATTTTCTCGCCACGTCGCATGTAAAACGACGTCGTTTTGCACCCAACTCGCCGGAAAATTACCACGTTAGCCATTTGGCCGAATTTTAGCTGGAGTGGCACTTAAGTGTTCCACTTTACTCCAAAACTGGCACTTAAATGTACCTTTCCGAAGTTATGGCACTTAAGTGTCCCTCCGTGCCAAGTTATAGCACTCTAGGTGTCCCAAACTCAAATTTATGCATAGGAGAAGAGGACCATGATCAGAACCAATAGCTGGATATATAAACGCTTCAGCGTTAGGAAAAAAGAGCCTCCATTCTAGATTACATAGTGCTCTATCAAGGCGTTTTTTAACTAACTCATCTCCTTCCCTGTCATTAGTCCACGTAAAAGCGCAACCCTTACTCTCAACATCCATTAGAGAGCAGGTGTCAACAAATTCCCTAAAAGCTGTCATCCTGAATCTTTCCACTCCTCGTCAACCCACCTTCTCCCAATGGTATAATACTTCATTAAAATCCCCGATACATAGCCAAGGTGATGTTATGGTGCCATTTCTAACTCGAAGTAGATTCCAAAGCGAGACTCTCTCTTGGAAATTAGGAGGCGCATGTAGGAAAGTTATCTTCATTTGAAATCCATTTCCAGCATCTCTACATGAAAGTTCAATCACCTTCTTGGCAACTATATTCAATAGTAACCTGCACCGACTCATCCCATAATAAGGCCAAACCTCCTACTAATCCAATTGGATCAATAGCAAACATAGAAGAAAATTTAAGTCTTTTTTTAATATTCTCCACCACCTTATATTGATTCTTTGTTTCCATAAGAAAAACCAGATTAGGCCTCTCCCTCGAGCCATTAAGGCTCGTAGTTGCTGGACTGTCAAGGGAGAGCCTAAACCTTGACAGTTCCAGCTTAACACCTTCATGGCTTCCTTGGTGGCTTATTAGGGCTAGCCACCAAAGCCCCTGCTATGCTGCCTTCCCATATTTGAATTGGTGTATTCAGGAGTTTATCCATATCAACAAGAGTTGTCAAAGAAGCCCTTTTCTCATAAGGCGAAAAGTGTTTTAACTTTTTAGGAACTTGTTTGTTTGGGCCAGTTTTTGCTGTCACCTGTATCCCCACCCCTACATCATGAAATATAGATTCTCCCTACTATTTCGAGAGTTGTTGTATTCTCTTGCCTTTTTTTTCTGAGCAACTATGCTTCTAATGTTAATATTTTTGGTGTTGGCTGTGTTGCAGGGTGATAAAGCACTATGGCTTGACTACCATCTGTAGAAGTGTTGCTGTTCAAATCATCCCCTAATGGTATAATAGGAGTCTCAGGAACCATATCATCTGCTTCTAAGGTAAAATCAATCTATCCATAGAAAGTATTCCAGCAAGGACTTAGGTCCTTCACCTCTACTTTCAACCAATATCCATAGCGACCTGGTTTGTCCTAAGGAAGGCCTAATTCTTCATATGGAAAACTCAAACAATAGTTTGCATAATGACCTATATAACCACAGGAGTAGCAATAGTGTGGTAATCTTTCATATTTGAAGTCAATCCACCAGTTTCGATCTCCCACATGGATAATAGTACCAGTTTTGAGTGGGCGAAGCAGATTCAGTTTCACTCTTACTTTTCCTATCTTGCATGAACTGTTGTTTCTAGCTTCAATTTTAACTTCCTCTATCTCCTCCATTTTTCCAGCAATCAGTCGAATACACTCCTCCAACAGAACAGCGCGTGGAAGCCCCACAAGATGCACCCAAAAGGAACAATATGTGAATTCATAACAGTTTTCGGGAACAGTAGGATCACCTTCCTGTAAAACTAATAAATTGCTTGCAAACGACCATGGGCTTGTCTGTAGAACTCGTTTCTGCTCAACCTCCGATTTAAATATGAAGACAAAGAGACCCGGTTCTATCACCTCGCATTTAACATCTTCTAATTTCCAAGTCCTTTTCATTGTAGCCCAAAATGCTTGAAAGTTTACATTAGATTTTGAGAATAGTTTCCCATACAACAAATACTCATCAGTTTGTTTGTGTACCTTAGGACTAGTGACATTCAGCTCCATGATATCATCCGCGGTCCATAAGTCCCCCATCCGTTTACAAAGCGCCAACAATCAGAGTTGGTTTTCATGGTTGCCCTCCATGGAAGGAGATTGTCTTGCCGAAATCCAATAAACCTCTGTAAAACTGAGATTGGGTTGTCAAGGAGGGTTAAGGATTTTGTTGGGAAGATGGATTGAGTAGGGAATGAAGGGAGCTCTATAAATCACAGAAGACGCTTGCTAGAATAGCAGGAACATCCATATTAGGGTTTCAGAAATCAATCTATTCATTTTTAGGGCTCAGAGAAAGGAAGTGGGATTTGGTTAATCAGGTGGAGAGGCTATGAAAATAGTCATGATCGCACGATCACGACATGCAATCTGGGTTATGGAACAAGGAAGCTACCACCGAAAGGGGTAGAGGGTGACTCACCTTCAGTGAGAGAGAAAAGCCACCAACGGGCAGAGCAACGTAAGAAAAGTTTTTTTTGCATACTTGATAATACCTTTTTTTCCAAATTTAAACACTTTGGACAAATAAAAAAAAATCTTAAAATATTTCAAAATATATAATTAAACTAATCAATAGTTCATGGATGACACTGTATAAGGGTACAAAATTCAAGGACCTAATTCAAATAATTGAAAGCTTAAAGATAATATCACCACCAAATAAAGTATTAAAAAATATTAGTGTCGTTATTCCAAAATAAAATAAAGTTTCGGGATATCTCGTGTTGCACTTTTATTGAGGCTCACCAAAAGCTTGCAGGAGCATCCTGGAGAAAGTTGACAAGGCATATCGTGCCCCACCAAAAAGTCTAGTGCTTAATGCAATTCACTGCTTATTCACGTTTAAGGATCTCCATTTAGCCCCCTACTCTAGACAACAAAATAAAATAGCGTATTGAGTAGCTAAAACCCAAAAAGGTCGGCATTTGTAAAAATTATATTGAATTATCTATCACGAAGAGACTTGAATTCGAAATCTACCAGCCTACCAAAGCATGAAAGTACTCACAACATGCATCTCTAGAAATAGACACGCGCTTCTCCAATATTTATTCAGGGAGTGTATGATGGAAAACTACAACACCCGCTAGTGATTAGGCGGGTGTTCAAACATAGAAGAATATTTCACTAGTTTGTAATAGTCGTTGCGTAAGATGTCTATTAGAGATAAATAGAATGCGGCATTTGGAATATTACTAGGTAGATAACACGAACTTTATTTTGGTAAAAGCAAAATGTACGTGTTTAGCCTTCAAGACATCCCTAATCTTCAATCCTTTGGGTCACTTCAAGAGACATGGACCTGATGCCCGATGGACATGTGTGACCATTGCGATGGCCCGATATGCAATCACATTCTGTAGGAATTTGTCGGTTATTAATCGGCGCCGCATACCTCAATCGTCATAAAAATGTGTAATAAACTTGCCTAACAACAATTCCCTTGACCCGACTTTTGTCGACCAATCAAGGGACGTTTTGTCTTGGACTTTTTCCACAGGGGTCAATCCACAAAAATAAATTGGCCAATCAGCTCGATTACCCCGATTTGTTAGATAAAGAAATTTGTCTGTTCTCTGCATGCAAACGTTTGACTCTCTCTGGGTGTGACCTATCATAGAGAAACTGTCAGGCCCATAGCCTTGTAACCTGCGGTTGCATAAATGGTGTGTGAGTGCCACACTTAATGGGGAGTTCCTCTTTCGGCAATTGGATGTGCGTCCGCTGGTTAGCCCAAAGGAGATTTGCCCTGAAGTTCACTCATGCCAAGCGACCTGCATCAATATTGGTTGCATTCTCCAATGCCTTGGCCCATATGATGTGCGTCCACTGGTTAGCCCAAAGAGATTTGCTCTGAAGTTCACTCACGCCAAGCGACCTGCATCAATTTGGTTGCATTCTCCAATGCCTTGGCCCATATGATGTGCGTCCACTGTTTAGCCCAAAGGAGATTTGCTCTGAAGTTCACTCATGCCAAGCGACCTGCATATATATATATACATATTGGTTGCATTCTCCACAATCACTACTCTCTCTCTCTCTCTCTCTCGTTTTTTTCACTCTCTCTGTTGATATTCAGTATTATTGCATCTTGCGTTTTTCGTTAGAAACAAAAGTATTTCAGACAATATATGACTTGATTGCATTTATTATTTCTCATGGATGAATAAAAGATTTATGGCATTGATTGTATTTCGTACACACAATTTAAGACTTGATTGCATTATGGGATGTTACAGTTTTTGAAAGAAAAATTCAGGATTTAAGTGACCCAAATAAAAAATATTTAGGACTTGGCTACATTTTATATATTATCTTTAGGACTTCGTGTATTTTCGTTGGACGATACATATAAAAGTATGCTCGGACAAATTACTCCATGAATTCATAATCACTTACGACATGAAAGAATTGTCCAATGAAAAGAATGTCTCAACAAAAAAAAAAAAGGGGGCGGCGCTATTTCCACCCTCATTCTAGTTAAAAGTTAGAACACTCTTTTTTTCGATAAATTTACCGAAATACCCTCCCCCTCTTCCTCCCCCCCTTCTCTCTCTTAAATTATTGTTTCTTTATTTATCTTGCAAACCCACAAAACTACCTTAAATTTTTTCATCTCTATCAATTTCACAATATGAATGTCAAATGACACCCAGCAGGATTTTGTCTTATCATGTATCCTATTATCATTTTACCTAGACAAGGTCATTAATTTTAATTTATGATCTCATATTTTAATCACAAAAGTTACATAAAATGTTAAACATTTCTAGTTATTACAGCTTATGAATACACAATTATAGCCAATTTGCAATCAGGTCATTTGAGAGAAATTTTATTTCAAAGTTGAAAATTAAAATTTAATCTAACTATCTAGACAATTTAGACATTATGAGTGTTTTTGGAATAAATTCATAAGTTTTTAAAGTTCAACATCACTAATTTGTCCTTTCGCCTGAACTTTTTACATTTTAATATGAATTGCAAGATAGAGGTTAAAAATTTGTTTACGTCTTCTTTACTTTCAAATTTACATTAGATTTTTTCAAATGTTTGTTTTAAGCATATTTTAAATTTTTAATCCACTTGTTATGAGATTGAATCTACAATCAATAGTAATTACTTTCTTCATAATAGGAGTAGGGCAAAAAAAAGTTTCTTTTTTTTCCATCATGTGCTTATATTTCATTAATATTTAGATATGATATAAATAGAAATACGTTTGACGTTGGATCATGCTTCTGAGAATTTAACCTATTTTCATATTTTGATCAATTTTGCATTTCCATTTTTTTTTTTATCAAGATTGGCTAGATAATTAAATTGAATTTTAATTTCGAAATTGAAATATAGTTTTGTTCAAAATATTTGACAAAACTAGGAAATTAATTGTGTGTTTATAAGCTGTCATAAATAGAAATATCTTGTGACTGAAAATATAGTGCCATAAATTAAAATTGACAACATTATCTAGGCAGAGTTATGGTAAGATAAATGATAAAACGATATTTTGTTGAGTGTGATGAAGTATTTGTATTGTGAAATTCATCGAAAAGATTATGGGTAAGCCTGATTATAAAAGAAACAAGAATTTGAAGAGAGAGGGGTAAGTTCACTAATGTTTTAAAAATTGGGTGAAAATAGGGCCGCCCTGAATTAGAATTGACAACATTTCTTAGGCAAAGTTAATGTAAGTTACATGAAAAAATGATAGTTTGTTGGAAGTAATGGAGCATTTGTATTGTGAAATTCACGATAGAGCTAACAAAAATAAAGGTAGTTGGTGGGTTAACCTAATTAAAAAAGAACAATAATTTGAAGAGAGGAGAGAGAGAGAGAGGAGGGGGAGAGTATTTCGATAAATTCACTAGAAAAAAGAGGTGTTTTAGTATAAATGAGAGTGGAAATAGGGCCATTCCGGGCTGAAGGAGGGAAGGAAGAACGAACTCTTCAATCGGTTAGTCAGACTTTGATTTCGACAACTCTGAACCAAGTGGGCATTGAACAAGCCTTTCTTCCCCAGCCGGGGGGAGGGAATTGAGGTTGACAAGACCAAAGGAACTAATGAACCACCTGCTGAAATTCTTGAGGAAGTCGAGAGGTTCCAGACTAGATCTTTACCAAACGAGAAAACCTATTGCTTATGCTAAATTGGTCATTATAATAAGATTTTTAGAATACTCGTTGAGTATACTCAACTCAAGATATTATAAGTTTTCTCAATTGGTTTTTCTCCATTTCTTATAATCCGTCCACGAGCTTGGAGTCGCTTTTGAAGATGTAGCCAGCCCAACAGAACCGTTTCCTTCATCTTCCCGCGAAAGTTTCATGTCATCTCCCTCCTCTGTATCACGAACCAAACCTCTGCTCCCTCTCTCTCTCTGCTTCAACACAATGACACCAACATCGCACCCTCCTCACCTTCCCAACCACCGCCATACCATCTCCTTTAAGCATTTCGATGAGTCCCTGATCCACCGCCTTCTCACTGAGCCTTCCCGCCCTCCCTCTTATCGTCTCGCTTTCTCATATAAAGAAGCGAAAGAATACGAGGATACTCCACTTGGGTATCGCCAAGAACTCATTGGGTCGCGAGAAGATTGGCCAACATGATGGAATCTGGGGTTCCCATGTGCAACACTTGCGGAGAGGCTGTTGGGGTTGATGAGAAAGGCGAGGTCTTCGTGGCTTGTCAAGAGTGCAATTTCGCCATTTGCAAGGCTTGTGTCGAATATGAGATTAAGGAAGGAAGAAAAGTGTGCTTGCGCTGTGGCACTCCATTTGAAGGTATTATATTGCTTTCTTGCTTTTTCTTCTTCTTCGTTTCTTTTTCTTTATTTTTTCTGAGGTTAGTTTTGATGGGACAAAAGCATGCTTTACTTATCGTTTTCCTCATCTTGTTTTTTTTATGTATTCTAGGTGTTGTTTGTTAATTTTGTTAGGAGTGTTGCTCAGTCATAGCATTCTTGTTATCGTAAGACTTGAATGTTTCTCTGGGTTGATGATGCTGATGAAATGGGAAACTCTAATGGGTTAGGGAAGAATTTGTGACTGTGTTTGGTCTTAGGCCCTATTAATGTATCTATTGCAAGTTGCAATCAAGTCAAAGATCCATGTAAACTTTGTCTTCACTGATCGCTCTGATTTTCATCAACAAAACCGACAGACAGAACTTAAGAGGAAAGAAAATGCTCATCAATTTCTGCCTTCATGTTGGTAACTCTTTTGATGAGTTAATGTAGAAGCTTGAACTATCAGATGGCAATTATATATACACCAGTTGGAATGTGTTGTGTGTGATGTGATGGAGAGTATCAGCATTCCAAACATGACATGGTTTTAACTTATTTGCAATGGTTTCTTTTTTATTCAGCAAACTCGATGGCTGATGCTGAGAGAAATGAATTGGGAGGTCGATCGACAATGGCAGCTCAACTCAATGATCCTCAGGTATAAGCATTTTTTTGGCAGCTCTGGTCATTGTGTCTTCAACTTTTAGATGAGAGCAAATCAAATTGACTCTAATACCAGTTATGTGATGAGTGAATCATTTGCTTTTAGTAGCTTTAATTTTTGCCCCATCTTAGTTGTGTATAAAGGTTCAGAGTGTGAAGATTACATCTATTTTGGTTCTTGCAGGACATGGGGATTCATGCTAGACACATCAGCAGTGTTTCTACGTTGGATAGTGGTATGTACTTAGCTACTATAAAGCAGCGTTTGATATGGTGCTTGTACAGATCAATTTAATGTCAATGTATTTGAAACTATCTTGTCTCATAACTTTCTTGAAGAATACAATGATGAGTCTGGGAACCCTATCTGGAAGAATAGAGTGGAGAGCTGGAAGGACAAAAAGAATAAGAAGAAGAAGGCCCCGACGAAGGCTGCGAAAGAGGCTCAAGTTCCACCAGAGCAGCAGATGGAAGAGAAGCAGTGAGTACTAAGAAATCAGCGATGTTAATGAAAGAACGGATGTCATGTACAAGTTGGTGGAGATAAAGCATAATCTTAAATGACAATTCAATCTTAAACTTCTGACCTAAAAAAAAAAAAGCATAATCTTAATAAGATCCAAAGGCTCCAAAAAGGATGATTAGTTTGGAATTAGGATTAAGGATTCTTAACAGCTTAAAAAATTTCATGATCTTTAGTTTAAACAGCAATCTTGGTCCATGAATAGACACTTTTTAAGTTAGTTTTTGAGTAGGATTTCTTGATTGATCATCATTGATTGGCAGAAATTGCTTCAGAGAAAACGCACAACATAGTTATCGCTTGATTTTCGATTATTATGTGGTTAATGTTTCCAGTATCAGCAATAGGATGGAGTGGGCCTAGTATATTAGCCATCTCTTATTTATGTTCGTTGTTCTTGTGACTGTCAGATTGGTGAATGTTAGATCTAAATATCAAGTGTACTTTTACATAAAATTAGCTCCATGTTTTGATCTAGGAAGTTATTATCATGCTAACATGGTAACATCACTTCATAGTCCATTGAAATTTTTTTCTCATGCTTTGTGTAGATTTTGCTGATTCACTTCTTTTACAACTTTCGTAATAGATTAACAATTCCATGATTATGCTGGTTGCCTTTGCAGAATTGCTGATGCTTCAGAGCCACTCTCGACCGTTATTCCCATTCCCAAAAGCAAACTCGCACCATACCGAACCGTAATAATAATGCGATTGATCATTTTGGCTCTTTTCTTCCATTACCGAGTGACACATCCAGTCGACAGCGCCTATCCATTGTGGCTGACATCCATCATATGTGAGATTTGGTTCGCATACTCATGGGTGTTGGATCAGTTCCCAAAGTGGTCTCCCGTGAATAGGATTACTCATGTTGACAGACTATCTGCAAGGTATGCATTTAACCCCCATAACAAAGAGATGTTCGTCAACTTCTTAAAGCCATTAAATTTAAACACTGCATCAACATCAACACGCTTTGCTGATCATTCAATCTGCAGAACGGTGTATCTCAAGGTTTATACTAGAAATTGGACTTCAAAAACATAGGTCTCTGTTGAATAGACAGTTTCAGCTCTTTTCTTGTTTTCAGATCATCCAGAGTCAAAGTTGATGAAGTCACAAATATATCACCTGACTGTAATTTGGTGCCTTTGTGAAGATAATCCTTAATTGCTTTTGTAAGATAGATATAGCTCTCAAACTTGATATTGAAAGTGAGATTTAGAATTTGTTTTGTTCATGACACGATAGGTATGAAAGAGAAGGTGAACCTTCAGAGCTTGCTGCAGTCGACTTCTTCGTGAGTACAGTCGATCCAATGAAAGAACCGCCTTTGATCACTGCCAATACAGTGCTTTCCATCCTTGCTGTGGACTATCCTGTTGATAAAGTCTCTTGTTATCTTTCTGATGATGGCGCTGCAATGCTCACATTCGAGTCTCTTGTTGAAACGGCCGACTTTGCAAGAAAGTGGGTACCTTTCTGCAAAAAGTATTCTATTGAGCCCCGTGCGCCTGAGTTCTACTTTTCTCAGAAGATTGACTACTTGAAGGATAAAATTCAGCCTTCTTTTGTGAAGGAACGAAGAGCAATGAAAGTAAGTTTCACCATGTTCCTGCTTTCGATAGTTTGATGGGGTCAATTCAAAGCTCAAAATATGAACAGAATGAACATAGTGTAACTTTTAATCGTATTTAATTAACTCTTTTTGTCATTTGGTATTTGATATGTGGCAACAGAGAGACTATGAGGAGTTCAAAGTTCGAGTTAATGCTTTGGTAGCAAAAGCGCAGAAAGCGCCGGAGGAAGGTTGGTCTATGCAGGATGGGACACCTTGGCCTGGAAATAACTCTCGTGACCACCCTGGAATGATTCAGGTGAAGCGGCCTATTTCCGAATTTTGTCTCCTCTTTATCTTGTCTTAAACAATTTCAAGACAAGAAGTCAACCAAAAAAAAAACTTCTCTTGGCATGGTACATTTCTTGTTTAAGCAAATGATCAACATATGTAACTGTCTAAAAAGAGACTTTATTGTTCTTTTGTCAAATTCTTTCATAACTTGCTGTACAGTGTTAAAAATGGTTATTCTAAGACATAGCTGTTTTACCATTCAAGGTTTTCCTCGGAAGTAGTGGAGCCCACGACATCGAGGGAAATGAACTTCCTCGGCTGGTGTATGTTTCCAGAGAGAAGAGACCCGGTTTCCAACATCATAAAAAGGCCGGAGCGGAAAATGCTCTGGTATGGCAATTTTTTCTGCTGATTACACTCTGCTTTTTTAATACCTTTCCGGTTACTTATGTTGAAAATCGTGAATAAACAGGTGAGAGTATCTGCAATTCTGACAAATGCTCCATACATCCTCAACCTTGACTGTGATCATTATGTCAACTATAGTAATGCTGTTCGTGAAGCAATGTGCTTCCTGATGGATCCTCAAGTTGGTAGAAATCTGTGCTATGTGCAGTTCCCTCAGAGATTTGATGGTATCGATCGCAGTGATCGATATGCCAACCGAAATACTGTTTTCTTCGATGTGAGTTCTAAACGTTACTACTTTTCTAATTGATTTAATTAGCCAATTCTTATATAATGTCAATAGGCATTTGCTTGTATCTGCATTACTAAACCTAACTATCCACTAGTGAGCTATTCAGAAACCTCATACTTGTATAATATCATGTCACATGTCTTGGGAAAATATTACATTTTAGGAGTCAGAATTTGAGAAAATAATTAATCACTTGAGCTTGTTTTTAATCATTGTGAATGCTTCATTCTAAGATAGGACTCAGACTGACATTGCTTCTACACATTTAGGAGTTGAGTTTCGAGTTCATGACTCGTGTACACAATAGCAAAGATTAGTCAACTTAGTATGGGGGTCAAAATGCTTCGGAGCTTAGTTTCTATGGCATAACATGAATTCCAACGATGGTCTGATCACAACTCTTCTATTTTTTTATCAGGTTAACATGAAAGGGCTGGATGGAATCCAAGGACCAGTTTATGTCGGGACAGGATGTGTTTTCAATAGGCAAGCACTTTACGGATACGGACCCCCTTCTATGCCGAATTTACCAAAGCCCTCCTCATCATGCTCGTGGTGTGGCTGCTGCTCTTGTTGCTGCCCTTCAAAGAAGCCCACTAAAGATCTCTCAGAAGTTTACCGAGACTCAAAAAGGGAAGACCTAAATGCCGCCATCTTCAACCTTGGAGAGATTGACAGTAAGTAGAGAATCTAAATGTAACTGTATCTGTGAAAATCAAGTTGGTTTTTGCATGTCAATGCTTATTTGGCCTTCTCTGACAGATTATGATGAGCATGAGAGATCAATGCTGATCTCTCAGATGAGCTTTGAGAAAACTTTTGGCTTGTCCTCTGTATTTATTGAGTCAACGCTGTTGGCAAATGGAGGAGTTCCTGAATCTGCCCATCCGTCTATGCTGATCAAAGAAGCCATTCATGTCATTAGCTGTGGCTATGAAGAGAAGACCGCATGGGGCAAAGAGGTACTCACATGACATATCATGTCAATCTATCTCCTCATTTTGCGTCGTGCTGCTTATTTTTCCTGCGCCTCACCAGCTAATTTGGCTATTTCTCAATTCCTTGTTAGAGGAACATATTCTCAATCATCTTGCATCATTCAAATTGCGACCTTTTTTGATTCTCTGGATCTTATATTCTTATACCCACCATTAAGTTTAGCCATTGATATTGACTTAATCTATTTATCCGTTTTGCAGATCGGTTGGATATACGGCTCGGTTACTGAGGATATCTTAACAGGGTTCAAGATGCACTGCAGAGGATGGAGGTCAATCTATTGCATGCCCTTAAGGCCTGCATTCAAGGGATCAGCGCCCATTAATTTGTCAGACAGACTGCACCAAGTTCTCCGATGGGCTCTAGGTTCCGTGGAAATATTCTTGAGTAGACATTGTCCACTTTGGTATGGATTTGGCGGAGGCCGACTCAAGTGGCTTCAAAGATTGGCGTACATAAACACCATCGTTTATCCATTCACATCCCTCCCTCTTATCGCTTATTGCTCAATTCCTGCGATCTGCCTCCTTACTGGAAAGTTCATCATTCCAACGGTAATTTATCTCACTCAACCTCTTGAAAGACTCCTTAAAATGTGGTTTCTGTAACAAGCGTCTTGAACACGTTCCCATGGATTTGAGAAGTAGAAGGAATCTGTGCATGAAAAATAACAATGAGCTAAACAAAAGGACAACCGCGTCAGTTCATTGCAAGTATCTTTCACTCTCTTCCCGTCACTGTCTCACCTGTATATTCTAGCATGTTAAGTCAACAAACTTATCAGAAGTTGATTGATACATTACATGTATTTAATGACCTGACAAATTTTTATTTCAGCTTTCCAACTTGGCAAGCGTGCTATTTCTTGGTCTTTTCCTCTCGATCATTGTCACAAGTGTGCTCGAGCTGCGATGGAGTGGCGTGAGCATTGAGGACTGGTGGCGTAACGAGCAGTTCTGGGTGATTGGAGGTGTCTCAGCCCATCTCTTTGCCGTCTTCCAAGGATTCCTGAAGATGTTAGCTGGCCTAGACACCAACTTCACCGTCACTGCCAAAGCAGCCGACGACGCAGAGTTTGGTGAGCTCTACATGATCAAGTGGACGACGCTGCTGATACCCCCGACCACTCTTCTCATCGTGAACATGGTGGGTGTCGTTGCCGGGTTCTCTGA
This sequence comes from Eucalyptus microcorys, assembly GCA_014182515.1. Lineage (NCBI taxonomy): Eukaryota > Viridiplantae > Streptophyta > Magnoliopsida > Myrtales > Myrtaceae > Eucalyptus > Eucalyptus microcorys. The sequence continues at coordinate 5,722,257 of CM024565.1, forward strand.
TGCGCTGAACAAAGGTTATGAGGCATGGGGACCCCTCTTTGGCAAGGTCTTCTTTGCATTCTGGGTGATTCTTCATCTCTATCCATTCCTGAAAGGTCTCATGGGTAGGCAGAATAGGACTCCGACCATTGTGGTTCTCTGGTCGGTGCTTCTGGCTTCTGTCTTCTCTCTCGTCTGGGTGAAGATCGATCCATTCGTGAGCAAATCCGATGCTGACCTCTCCCAGAGCTGCAGTTCTATAGATTGTTGAATTGCGCCAGTGTTGGCTTGTGTTTATCAGGATCTCAAGCTGTTTTTTGCAGTTTTGCGCCTCTTGAAGATTGGGAAATACCGAGTTTATGATGTTGGAAATTTGCTAAAGAAAGGGTGATTATTGTATTCATGAATTGATATGTAGAGGTGAGACATTTTTTCTCACTATCCCAAAAATTCCTGGCTTTGTGTACTTGTAAAATGGTACGAGAAAGAAAGAGTTTTCCCTGTATTTCTTGAACAATTAACATTAGAATGTGCGATGCACGGAATCGAAATCTTTTTTTCTCTCTATTTTAACGATATGTCACATTCAAATTTACTTTCGTTGCTTTTATATTCCTTCTTTTGACTAATCAAGGGGAATACCAAATTTTCTCCACCAATCATATATTAAATAGTATTAGGAATACAAGTTACGTCACAGAATGTTGAGTTTTGCCCCCACTTAAATCTAAATACGCTAATTGGCCCATTTTCAGTCATTTCATGTTAAACATTTACAATTTTTTATCTTACATAAAAGTGTCGATTCTGGACACAACATGGAAATACAAATCCAATATGAGACAATGTTATTCAAGAAAACTTAAGCCTCAAAAAATCAAAATTGACATGACTTAACAACTTCCGAGACATACATTTTACCAAAAATTGTACATCATCCTCATGAAACAATTTGGTGGCAACATGAAATATAACAGAACATGAGGACATATTATATGAAGAGAGTGATATGCCACAGGACGTGCAAATCGTGACATTTATTGTGTATTTAAAGATTCTAGAGGTCAATCATTAAGTAAAAGTCCCACTTCAAATTTTGTAATGGGTGGACCGGCTGATCCCATCTGGCCAGTTCGCATAGATCGGTGATCCACAAATCAACCAACTTTTCGACCAGTTATAACCTAATTTCGAGTATCTTCTAATGAGGAGCGAAGGCATAACCGGTCCGTATAACATGCTATCAACTTTGTCATGTTCTTGGTGACTTGACATTAAAGATTGATTAGCCTAGAGCTTCAAGATAAACGGTTGAGAGCAACTTGGGAAAGATGTGGTTGAGATTCGAAGAGAATGCCCATACATGCCTTGCACTCACATTTGAAAGATGTGGTCCAAATATGTTCCGTCCGATAGAAGCGACAGCAACGACCACAAACAGAAGCGTCGCCACTGAGAACAGACGAGTAATACTGAGTGCATGTAGAGCGAATCAAGAAAATCTCAACTCCATGACCCAGCGATGGATGCAGAAATGTTGAACCTGCGTTCTGGCGTCATCGTCCAGTTTCCTGCTTCAATAGCTTCCATCAAGCAGCAACAACTCAAGGTCCAAACCGCTTTTTTTTCACCTAAAGGTAACAATTTATTCACGATTTCTATAGTCCCGGTTCCAGTTTTCATGCAATCTCAGTTCTTTTTATCGGTGCATCAATGGCTTCGTAGCGAGAGGAATGTCTTCGAAGAACAAGATGGATGTTTTAGATATTGCAGATCACAGCGTGGAATCACTCTTAATCAGCAATTCAATATGTTCTTAAATTCACTAGGACTAGAAAAGCAATTGACTATCTTCCACAAGGTTTCAACATTTAGAACAAGACATTTCATAGAATACCCAGGAAAGTCGCAACCCGTCTGTATATACACCTTGAAATATCAAAGAAAATTGGCAGTCCAATTTCTTGCGAGTGTTAAAATGCAAGCTTCTCCAGCTGTTTTTATTATGGACCGTAATAGGTTACCTTCGCCATTTTTTATCGTAGTTCTAGTGCTGGGCATCAAAACTTAGAAACTAAGAGGTCATTTCTTGATGCAGCCTGTTGAATTTGGCAGAGAATGCACATTTTACTTCAGTCTTTAGGCCAAGAAATGAGCATACTGAGACAAGTCCTAATGGAATTAGAAGAAGCCAATCAACAAAAAGGGATGATGTGCCGGAGATCTCCCCTTCCTCCGACAAAAACGTTAGTTCTGTCAAACAGGAAGAGATAATCTCTCTGTTCAGACGGATACAATCTTCGATCTCAAATGAGTCGGTGAGTACTGAGAAGGAAGGGACCGACCCGAATCAGGATAAACCTGCAGCCCAATCGGTCTTGGAGATCATTCGCCGATCAAGGAAGCAAGCCAAAGGTAACGCTTACAGTGACTGATCTACAAAACTTGTGTATGGCATTAGTCCAATTCCAGTATGGAATTGCATAACTGCAGCTTGTCTCTCGTCTCTCTCGCGATCTCACTTGATTACAATGAGAAATCCTGGCCTTTCATGCTTGAAATGCAACAAAAATAGTTCCCCTGTCATCTTCTATTTACTATTTGTGATCATTCGGGCAGACAAAGTCTCGTTAAAAGGAGGCAACAAGCAAAAGCCAAGGAGAAGGAGCTTCCCTAAGAAAGAAGAGGATGAAGAACACATTTTGTCACCAGTGACCGACATTAAGTTAACAAGGCCACCATCCAATTTTGTCAAGAAATCTCCAATCCCATTTCCATCGGCTCCAAAGGGAAAGGAAGACCAGTGGAAGGAGGCATCGCCAGCCTCAGCCAGGAGCAATGACTCCACTTCACGGAAAATAGAAGAGATGAAGCTTCAAGAGCTCAAGGAGTTGGCTAAATCTAGAGGTGTTAGGGGCTATTCAAGGCTAAAGAAGAACGAACTTGTGGAGCTACTGAGATCCTGAAGCACCAACTCAGAACCAATCTCACTCTTAAAACCATTAAAGGAGATGATAATCACCATTCGATAGTTGACTGTGGATGCAATTGAGCCTCCCCTTTGTTCCTTCTTGTACACCCGAGATTACACACAACTTCCTCACACAATTCCATAATGTGTAAATTCAGGGTCCTCGATAGGTAAAACTTGCACAATTCTAAGCTGTAAGAGCGACGAGTTCTGTTATCCATAATGAATTGTTGGTTATTTTCAATTTAGTCAATTATTGTTTTCATTTAATTGTTGGATATTTTTATATTATGAAGCACCACCTTCCCATTCAGATTAAGAAGTCATAAGAGATCTCTATTTCCAGAAATGCCTCAAATGTGACCTCTCAAATAATTCCACAGATTCTCTGTAACCCGAACAGCTTTGGTACATGGTATTTCGTTAATTATTTGAAGGGTGACTCTTCAGCTGAAGGGACTACTTATACATACTTTCACAGGGCAGAAGTGGCATGAAAGGGCAAAATTAAAATCCGACGCACACCGTTTGCTAAGAATATGAAAAGACCAAAAGGTAGTCTACATGAGAGTCTAACAATAAATTATCAGAACCTCCACCTATAATCCATCTAAAACAACCTTACAGAGGACATATAGATCCCAATACAAAAGTATTACCAGGTAAGAAACAGTTATAAAAAACCCAACAAATCCTTCGACATATGGTATCCCTAACCAGTGATGTTTTGAGACTTGTTAAGGATCACGCCTTCATACTTAACTTGGAACCATTTCATTGCATCCTCTTTTGTAACCCTGTGCCGAATTCCAACACGAGACTTGCATCTCCTCCTGCGACCAACACGGTACCCAGGGCGCTCCAAGACCACATAGAAGTCCATGCCATAAATACCGGTTGAAGGGTCATACCTAAAAAGAGAATAAATCATTTTCAGACAAAATAACAACACAGTTTCAGGGGGAAAATCACACCACGAATATCAAAAAACACAGTTTCAGGGGGAAAATGACACCACTAATATCATAAATTTTGTGTGACCCTCACTTTGGCACCATAACTTTTCAATAGATCACTTGAGTATCGCAACTTTTGAAAAACAGTCATTTTGGAGCCATAACTTTCACTTGACATATGGTAAATGATTTTTAAAAGTTATAGCACTCAAGTAAACGGTCGAAGAGTTATAGCACCAAAATGACCATTCTCAAAAGTCTTGACACTTAATTAATCGATTCGAAAGCTATGGCATTGCTTTACAAAGTCATGGCACTTGCAGTGGCTTTATCAGTACAATCCAAAATGGAGAAACACTAATTGTACAATGTAAAATTTCTATAACATTGTCCATCCTTTTAGTCCATAGACTTTGTACAACAGCAACCCTAGAACCCACATATTAGCATTCAGAACCAAACATCCCAGATGTTGTATTAGAATGTAGAGAAGCCCATAACATCAATACAAATGACAACATATAGGTTTTCACTTTATGACAGAAAAAGAAAGTTTACAAATTTTTCCTATCACGCAAGACCAAGCAAAAAAGGAGGAATCTTTGTTCGAAACTATACAAGTGCAGAGAAAAAGAATAAGCACACACAAACTTACTTGATTCCAAGATCGATGTGCTCCTGAATGCCGAACCCGAAACAGCCAGTGTCACTGAAGTTCCTCCTCAAAAGCTCATATTCCTTCACCTTCAAACCACTCTCGAGCAGCTGCATCGCCTTCTCTCCCCTCACCGTGACATAGCAAGCAATCTTCTCGTTACGCCTAATCCCGAACGACCTCACCGTGTACCTCGCTGTCGAAATCAATTAAATCAGTAACAAAAAATCTACTCATTGTTCTTTTCATAGACAGCGACTCGATCTTGTCTGTGATTGCACAACCGCTTCCGTAGATTCAACTTTTTTCCAGAATCTTAAATTCCCCTACTATAACCATAATTCAATTTGCTATGCGATGTTGTTTCCATCGGTTTCAAACCCACAGGAACATGAAAAAGACAACACTTTACGAATTAAAACGAGAACCCATTTTCCATAGAACCATACACAGTAGCAAGAGGTCTGCAGAGGGACTCCTGACCTTTGGAAAAGACGGGACTCTGGCCGCTGAGCTGCTCCAAGACCTGAAAAAATAGATGGGTCTCCTGTTGGGCCAGCAGGAAAACGAGGGTACAAAGGAATGGAGAAAACCGGCAGACAGAGGGAGGGTGTACCTTGGCGGCGCGGGTGAGGCGATCGCCGCTCTCGCCGACGGAGATGTTGAGGACCAGCTTCTGGACTTTGATCTCCCGCATCGGGTTGGACAGCTTCTTCTCCGACGCCTGCAATTACCCATGCCATCAGTCCCCATCACAACCTCAACACACACAGCACAGCACAGAACAAGCACAGAAGAGAGAGAGAGAGAGACCATGACGGTGCAGAACGGGGAGCAAGCAGGAGTGGCGAGCGGGGATGGAAGGAAGGAAGGAAGGAAGGAGCAAGCTAGGGTTTTTGAGCTGGCGCGTGGGCCGTCGGGCGGGTCAGAACAGACCGGGCAATCCCGATGACCCGACCCGGGATTGGTGCGTTGGGTTGACCCGCTCATAGCTATAAGCTCTATCTAATCGATGAACATGGTCAGACTTTTTTTTTTCTTTTTTTTTGGCGTCAAGGCTTCGCCTTTCATTCATCAACCAAGGAAAGGATAACATAGAGTTTGAGTATCTAAACATAAAAAGATTTCTAAAGAGGAGGAGGCAAATTCAAAATTCAATTTGATAGGAGGATTTTCTTTCAATGGGCCTTCGCAATCCAATCTGCCACTTGATTTGTTTCATGTGGGCTATGGACCAAATCAATAGAAGTGGACCGGGTTGGCCAGGGAGTATTGTCATATGGATTCCATACCCTTAATTGGGATGTTTGGTCCGAACGTAACTATGATTCAATTTGAGTAAGTTCGTCATCATCGGCACCACTAAATCGGATGCAAGTTTGAATAAAGTCGAAGTTATCTTACACCAAGCACATCGGTCAAACCTACAATGCAAAACTAGAATTTTCTGAGATTGGAGAGTAATTGGATGGATTTGAACTTGTGATCGGTAGGGTTTCGAAATTACGGTGCGGTAAGTTATATTCAATTTGGCATACCACCTCACAGGTGCCTATAAGGCCTAAGTTATAACTACTTGAAGTCCTCTTTCCTTTTTCTTTTTGAATCATCAATGTTGAGAATTGACTGAACTCAACAAGAAGGTTTTATTGTCCGAAACAAATTTTTAGAAATTCCTCTTTAAAAGTATTACAATAGGTGAACTTATCATATGTTGTACATGTGTCAATCCAATGTAATCTACATTGTTATATATAATAAAAAGGACCCCTTACTCAGTACCCCCCCCAAAAAAAGGACCCCTACATTTTAGATATTGCAAATCATTTTCTTTCGTTTTCAAACATTCTCAAATATTTATTTTATGAATGCTGTAGCCATGTGCAAATGAATAAACTAACAGTTCTATTAATATTGAAACATGTAATCAACAATTTCATTTCATATTAGTTCTAGCAAAAAAAATTCATTTCATATGAATTATTCAAATGTTTCATAATTAATTTTTTTTGCTAATCCTACAAATATCAATTTTTCGCAAACATTTGCCAATCCAAAATAAATGAAGTCAGTATCAACATAAGTATTTATGAGGAGTTTCCAAGTGACTAGAAGGACCACACCCCTATGGCTCTTCAATTGCCAAGACAGATTCAAATTAGCCTTTTAAATAGAAAAATGAAGAAGAATGATAATGATGTGTTTGTTTGGAATTAATTTTTTTTTTTTTTTTTTTGCTTTTCAACCACAATTTTAAATATTGTCCAATTTTCAGAAAAAAAATATGAAAATATATATATGAATTTACGTTTTAATATTTGTATGCTGTGAAATTTTAAGTATTTAGGGTTGAAAAAAAATCAAAGTAACTTACCAAAAAAAAAAAAAATCAAAGTACATCCATTGCGTCCATTGTAAAATTTAGATTAAACAAAAGGTAAAAAATTATCCAAACAAATAATGGATTGTTTAACATCAATGTTACAATCCATGGCCTATTTATAGGCACCGAACTAAATTAGAAAATATCCTATTCAATATACAACATACTGAATCTAGAACTTGACCATGTACAAGGTTACGATAAATCAACAAAGATTACATGAATGAATTAAAATCCCAAAATATCTTACAGTATCTACTAGCGTCCCTTCAAATTCAAGGTGAATTTTCACATTTACGGTTGGTTCATTTTTTTAACCGCCAATGCAATATGCTATAACCATTTCAGAGCCAACTAAAGTGTAGGAGCCAATTAAGTGCAAGAGATGACCTTATTTGGATGCACAAAGTTTCAAATCAATTTAAGTTAGTCGGTATACATTTATTTTTTATGAAGAACTTCTATCATGTTATTGGTTCATTTTATTAATGACATGCTATCTACAATTCTACGTGTCCATGCACACATATATATGAAACAAAAGCACTAGAAATCCCTAAACTTTTGCTAATTAGGTCCCTAATATCATTTTCTTAAAAAAATTGGATCCTAGACTATAGGTGTGATCAATTCCCGCAGGTCGGATATTCCCACCCTGAAATTGAGAACAACCTATTGGTTTCTGGCTACGAAATCAAACCACTAGTCCAATTTAGCTCTCATGTGGATCCATGGAACTGGTCAAGGAGGCAGAGAAAAGGAAGGAGGGGCGGAGGAGTGAGAGAGGGCGAGACGAGGAATGAGGATGAGTACAGCAACGAGAAGGTGGAGCAGGAGAGGAGGCATGGTGGTGGAAGGGAGAGGGAGAGAGCAAGAAGGGGGGAAGGGCAAGCATGGCTAGTCAGGTGGCATGATTAGAAGAGGGAGAGGGTGAGACGAGGGTCCCAGATGAGTACTGCACACTGAGGTGGAGCAGGAGTGGAGGCATGGTGGTGGAGGGTGAGGGTTGAGAGTGAAAGGGAGAGGTGGGGAGAAGGTCAGCATCTCTCTAGAGAGAGAGAGAGAGAGAGCACCTTGGGGAGTGGGAGAGTTTGCGGGGGACATGAAAAGACATTATGTAGAAAGTTTAGGATTTTTTTCAATTTTTAACACCGCATCAATAATTCCATACCTATTCACCAATTACAATAAATCGGAATTAAGAACCGGACCGCTCCCTAGGAGATCCAATGGGAACCGCTGATTCAAGATTAATTCAGTTCGCTTTTAGGCGATTCTCAATTCTTTTACACATCCTCAATAAAATATATAGTTGTTGGTTCAAGTTAGTTGTTCCTTTAAAAGAAAAAATGGAAATTGCTAAAAAGACGGTTATTTCGCTATATGATATTTAATCTCAGCTACCTCTATGCAAAGAGAAATTTTGCCATGACTGAGATCTTTGCTACAGAAAGTCAACAGAAAAACTCAAGCAAGATTGCAAGTTCTGTACTTGCTTTCATGTACGCGGGTTGTGGTTCCAAAGTCCAGATTATCACAACATTGCATGTCCACGAAAAAATGCAGCAACCGTAGTTTTGATGAAGGACGGACGTTTACATATAAATTCAGACAGAAAGCAGTTTGAAAGGGAAAAAGGCTGCGCTCCAAATTGTGGCAAATCTGTCGATGATCCTGTAAAGAACTTCAATATCTACAGATGGTGTATGAAGAGACAAAAGTAACAAGGCAAATCCATGAGGAGACGATGTATCAAGTTGTGAGGAGCAACTTCCCAGTTTTTCGTGAATCAAGACATCGTTGTCGAGCCCCCCCTGCAAAATGTAAGAAATTTCAAGAGTATACCGACCCAGATCACCGCAACCATATCATTTTGATCAAGGGAGTCGATCCATGTCGCCATTCTGATGTTCGGAAGCTGTTGAAGAAATCGCGGAGAAAATTGCTGAGACTAACAATAGCTTGGTCCGTGCCGTGACCCCAGAAGCAGGTAGCACCGTGTGGTGACAAGTATAGATATCCAAGAATGTAAAGAATCTCTCTACGATCACCCACACCACCTCCTAGAACATATTTACACGGAAGAACCATGGGAGCACAAAAGCTATCACCAGACACGCCATCAAGAAATTACAAAACGGTTGTCCCCGCCAACACCCTCCTCTTTCTGGTGAGTTCATATTGGGAGCAGTTAATCTTCTTTCGTTCCACTCCTCCATAAATCTATTATCTCCGATGCCGGAGATATTTTGGGCAGTTTCACCACAAATTTCACAGAACCTGCAGTGAGGAAAAAGTCATTGATGAAGGATAAATTCTAAAGCAATTTGCCCTTCATACACCTTGAAGTACCAGCAATATGTTCCGCTATTGAACCAAAAGGATAGTTCGAGTCTATGAGATAAAATGCGTAAGCTTGATTTACAAGCACACATGAACTGCACACTTCATCTGGAATCTCTTGGACACATGGAAACAAACACTTCTTCTCTGTCTCTTTCATAGTTAAAAACTTTTCTGTATTTTTGGCAAAATGTGATCATGAATCATGATGGCCATGCGACGACACAACGGTCAACTAAGGCATGTGCAGGTCTCCTAAAATTAGGAAACAGGATTATCCAGAAGTAGATATAAATGACATAAATAACAAGCAGCAGCTACTACCATAAAAATGCACTAATCCAGAAGAAGAGCAATAAAGTATTTCATTTCTTGAATATACAACTTTTGCTGACTGCAATTTAGTACCATCTCAATAGTGACTTGAAAAAAAAAAACTACAAACAAAATAAAAGAGTGTAAAAAGCAAAGACTCCCAGAAATAGCCAAGTGTACTGGCTAGCACATCTAAGTGCAGAGAATACCTAACATTAGAAATTGCAACAACCAAACTGCTACAATAGGGAGACTAATTAAAAGAGTAGCCTGTCATAATAGATTCCCACATCAATTACGGCATCTCACATCCACTGTTATATTGGACAAAAACATCAGTAGCCATTCAAAGTAGCCAACAGATCATTTAAGGAAATGGTGCCGTGACCACATGGTTAGCCCCATAATTCAAGGAGCTGAATTGTCAAAGAGAAGCACTTATGTGTCCACACATGCCAAATCCACATTATTGACAGTCCTACTTGCTCCAACTATACTTTAACTTAATCCCAAAGAATAAAACAAAAACAAAAATAATAGAAGACAATTGACCATCCCTGTTCATAACAAAGCATGCACATGCTCTTAATATTTTGGCCAAATATATTGTGTTCTTAGAAGAACCAGATCCTGGAAAGTCTTCACTAATGTCGCTTTGTCAGGGCATCATGAGAATACTCTAGAAATATTCGATGCTGTAAGGTGATCTCTTATCTCCAGTATGGTCAGTAGATGTGCAGTAACTATAGCTAAGGATAAGAAAGTTTATGTTACTCAATTTTTCATGTGACTTGGGCAAATACCCCCTTTATCTAACTCTACTGCTACCAAATCATCAACTCCTTACCATGCTAAGCTCTAATCTCCAGTATGGTCAGTAGATCTGCGATGCATTTATCTAAGGATAAGAATGTCTATGTTACTCAATTCAGCACCATGTAATTTGGGCAAATACCCCTTTTAGTCTCGCTGAATGGAATAACAGCTATTTCATAAGACAGTGGCACAAAAGTGAACCTAATCTACCTCCTACTGCTACCATATCATCGACTACTTACCATGCTAAGCTCCTATTCTGGGATTTTACAATGCGTACTGCAATGTCTGTCTATTTGTTATAGTGATCTAATCAAAAAACAAACAAAAACACCATCCAATCTCGTAATGTTACCCTTGGTGATTTCAGAAACAAGTTTCTAGCACTGTATGCTGAATTGCAAGCTGAAAAAGCCAACTATAGAAAGATGGTTTAAGTAACCCCGAAAGTTAAATCAAAATCTCCTTCCCATGTCCCTGCCTTCTCCTCCTTCATCTCCACCTCCACCTTGAGTCCAACTAAAAATTCACAACTAGCTGAGAAAGTAGTCAAAATGCTAAAATAATGATAATATATATCCGTGTGCATACATGCAAAATAACTTGAAGAGCCCATTCGAAAGAAACCTTCAATCCGACATATGAGATTTCCAATGGGAAAAATCAAATGACACTTTTTTAAACAGGCATTTTAACCATCAGATAAAGAGATGCAGCGTGGACTACACAACAGCAACCAGAATGGATAAATTCAATTCCAGACATAACAACATATCATTTCAGAAGATGACTCAATGAAAAATTGAAATTTTCAATCACAGCTCGAAAATTAAACTAATACCTATTCCCTTTCAGTTTAAACCACGCCTCGGCACAGTGACTGTGCGCAATCCCGAGCTCATCTTTGCACCCACATCCTAGCCGAATCAATTCCATACTCGACGTCACAGAAATCATATCATCATCCATCGTCATCCCCGGAATAGCATCCACCGATTGCTCAGAAGTCAGATGACAAATCCTGCAAACTCTCTCCCCTTCGCCGCTTTCGCCACAGCCACCGCCAACATTACTGCACTGGACATCAATCAGATACGAATCATCCCCTTTTGCAGAGACATTCTTCTTTAAATCCTCCTCCAGTGCCTTCTCGGACTTCAATTCTCCACCCCCCTTTGCTTCCGATCCTTGATCGACACCGTCCTTCTCAGAACTTCTGCTCGTCCCTTGATCACCCACTTGCCCAAATGACCCATCAATTCTCTCTTGATGAACCACAATAGTATTATCAGACACTTCGACAGCAACCCCGCTTGAACCCAAATCACTGCTTCGAGTCTCCGATTGCCCGACTCGCGCACTCGTCATGGGACCATCCTCCAAATCAATCACGACATCAGCCTCACCAACCGAATGCTCAGAATGCTCCCTCGTCCCAGAATCAGCTTGATTCAAGCCTCCACCAGTTTCCAGATCACGTCTCGTCTGATCCATCACACCACCAAACAACGACTCGAACCTATGAACAGTCTTCCCTCAATAAAATAAGCACCACGCCCCCGAATAAAGCCAGCAACATTCGGAATGCACTCACAGATCCATACCCACATCTACCAAACACCCTCTTCCGCCCTGTACCCCAGTTTCTCGGAACGGATCCAAGAAGAAGCAATTCAACGCGGCAGAGACAGAGCGAGGGATTGAATCTTCCGCTGGTCCAGAGGAGAAAGTCAATGAAGTCCCGAAGCTGTCACGGACCTCCACCAATTACTCCTCCCCTCACGTCTGCCCGCATTGCACCCATCACGCAAACTCCCAGGAAAAGGGCATATCATTATCTCCTAGGAAAACCAATAAAAAAACAATATTTGGAGGAAAACAAGACGTGGGTCGGGCTGCAATCCAACCAAACCTGCGCCACGCCACGCCACGCCACGCCCCCCCTGCTGCTTTGCTTTCCTCTCCCCCTCCAACCTCACGCCCCCGGGAGAAGAACGTACGCTGATGACATGTGAAAGAGAAGAGAGAGAGAGAGAAACAGAGAGAGCAGGGATATATAGGGAGCAGGAAGGAGGAGAAGGAGCTGATATTCACGTGATCATTTTCATGGCGGGGCAAGGGGCGGGAGGCAGAGCCGCACAAGGAAAGAGTCGATTTTTCAGGATTCAGATCGAAATCCAGCTCGTGTTGTTGAATGACATGCTGCTGTTATATTATAATTTATATCCCCTTCCTTCTTTTTCTTTTTTAAGGTCAAATTTCACATTTTGTATATTTGTGCCATGTCTCTTCTATTGGTGTACTTTTCTTTTCTTTTTGCATATTTTTTTTATTATATTCGTATTTTATTTATACCTCGAATCGATGGAAACGTTAATCTACCGCACGCACGAATCGTCGAGAAGGAATCGGATGGTGCAATGGTCAAAAATGCACGTGAATGCAATGTGACGAGTGAGATCGCGTCATGTATAGTGAGGCTTTACAGAAATGCGTCGGTAACATAGTGATTACATCGATTAATGTGATTCAAAAACGTGTCGCATGGGGTTCGGGCATCTCGTTTGATCAAATGAGATATGGAAGCAACCTTACTTTTATAATTTTAAAAAAAAAAACTCGATTAATGATGTCGAGATGCCTTCATAAATTATAGTGACCAATACTGTTTGTGATCATTACCTTATTAGCTAGTAGGCAAATCAATTTAAATTTGAATAATATCATGAAAAATCTCAAATTGACATATATGTGAAAATTTATCCAAAATTAATTTTTTAATAACCAAAAACCTAAAATAGACACATCCGTAACAAATTTATCCTCGGTTAATTTCTATTAAATTTTACCATCAAATTGTTGAATGACACGTGCTAATTGATGAGTGCGTCAATTTTGGGATTTTACCCTCCATTTATCATAAATGTATCATTAACTCAATTCAATGGAAACTAGCGGTAGGTAAATTTGTGGCTAATGTACTAATTTATGATTTTTAGTAATTAAAAGTTTTAATTTGGAGTAAATTTATTATAAATGTACTAATTTGGAAATCTTTGTGATTAAAAATTAATTTAGGATACAATTACCATAAATATATTATTTTGAGATTTTTACTGATATTAACTTATTTGAATAAATGTCCAATTTATTAGATGCAATTGAATCATAATAAATATGGCCAGCACACCATGCGATAGCTGGAGTTTTTGGAAAATTCTTGCAAACCCAAAACAAAAATAAATTAATTAATAATTCTTTTCGTATAATATATATGTATATGTATAAATTAATTTTTTTGAATATGGCATGTAGAAGACGACTTTGCAAAATGGGGAATGACGTGTTTTGACTGGGGGAAAGTGAAGATAAGATTTGGGAAGTGTGAATTTTGGGGGATCAGATGATATGCCGGATCGGATTGGATTGGATTGTTGTGACACGTGGCCGTAACTTAGACTAATCGTGATTTGGGGACTCTAATGATCCCTAAAAACGTCACATCATTGGATTTTGACGGTTTTACTTTTTCTTTTACATTATTCAATTAAATGATCTTCATCACAAATATCTTCACCCAGCTTTTTTCCTGTATTGGCCATACTTTTACAATGCGGCAATATTCATGGGCAGTAAAGTTTATGTTGCGAAATGACAAAATGAATCTACAATAATATTTAAACATAAATTATTATTAATAATTTTGCAAGTGACACAAGCGATTATTTTTATCATTTAGTTTTCACGAAATAAATACATCACATTTAATTGGTCCACTCAAAGTGTTGGCAACTATTCTACGAGAAAAGTCAGCTGTCGAGAATCCGAAGAATGCAAATTTTACAATTGCTCTCTCACTCAAGTGTTTTCTTATCCTAAATAACATCCAAAGTGAGAAAAAAAAAACCCCACGAGCGTCATCTCACAATCTCTTACGAAAAACTTACCCAAAAAACTCACAAAGAAAAAAAAAGTGCAACTTATCTTGTTTGCTCCAATGTGTCATTCCCAAGTAGAATCTCACCCCTTTTAGAAAATCTACTCAAATTAGGAAACCACCCAAATTAAGAAATCGTTGAAATTAGGAAACCAACTTAGATTAGGTTTCCATCACGGGCTCATACCCAAGGCATATTCTCATTGATTCAAGCTCCTAGATAATGACAATCATCAGGATTAAACTACTAGGATTATCAAGAGAAATCCTCGGCACCTATTCTATGACGAAAGACAGCTAATCCGAATAATGCAAATTTTACAATTGCTCATTCAATTAGGTGCTTCCTTACCATAAATTACATCCAAAGCAACCAAAAAAAAAAGAAACAAACCATAAAGTGTCATCTCACAATCTCTCACAAAGAACTCACCCGTAAAACTCTAGAGAAAAAATAACCTATATTACTCATCTTGTTTGCTCTAATGTTTTGTGCCCGAGTAGAATCCCATCCCTTCTAAAAAAGCATAACCAAATTATGAAACCTTTGATATTAGAATACCCAATCAGATTAAGTTTCTGCATGCTCAAACCTGAGGCAATTTCTCAACAATCTAAACTCCTAGATAATGACAATAATTAGGGTTAAGTCACTAGGAACATCCAGAAATGCTGGCACGCCAGAGAGGCTCTCTTTTGGCTCCCTCGCACATTATTTTTTTGGGGTTAGATTTCCCTCGCACGTTGAGGAGGACCCAAAGGAAGACCAAAGAAAGTTGAATACTCTACCGGCTGCTACCGAAATTTAGGATAGGGATTGAATTTAAGGTCAACGATGGCTGCCATCACTCCAGCGGATTCGCCCAATACCGGCTACCATAAAAAAGGAAGACGAGTCTCTCACATTATCTTATATTATATTATATTATATTATATTATATTATATTATTATCTTAATATGAAGAAAAATCTGAAAATGGTATACTTATGACAACTTTACCCCAGATTAATCTCAAATTGGTATATTTGTTAAATTTTACCGTTAAATTACTGAATTGGATGACACACAGTTCATAGCATTGTTCATCATTGTAATGCACTCTAGCACATAGTAGCAGTATTGTAGCAGAAGCGAAAATTGCGAGATAAGAGTGTTAGGCAGTTTTTTGTTCCGTTTGTAACATATATACTAGTTTTTGATTTTTTGTGGTTTAATCCAATATAATGGAAACGAATATAAGGTAAATTTATCACAAATGTATCAGCTTGAAGTTTTGGGTAGTCAAAAAATTAAATTAAGATAATTTGTCATAGGTATATTAGTTTGGAATTTTTCGTGATATCAACTCATAATCTTTTATTTTTTACATTGAGTAATTTACAAGCGGAATATAGATCTTTTGTCTTGCCGTGATGGCGGGGATATGAATTGTTCGTGATTCTAGTGATGTGGCGAGAGAGAGAGAGAGAGAGAGAGAGAGAGAGAGCCAATTTAAAATTCAATTTGACCTAAGTCCCCGTCGAATTTAGGACACGAATCCTACGTGTTACAAGCGAGTCCACGCCCACAGGTTCCTGTTCTCTATACCGCTTGCGAGGTCCATAAATTAAAGAGAGAGAGAGAGACACGTCAACCACTCCATTTGTTGAATAGCTTGCTACTAGCACCCCGTGGTATGTGCAAATTGAATTACAAACACGGCGTGAAATTGTCGCCTAATTAGATACGTTAGCCACTTCATTTATTAATGTCGAAGAAAAATAAGGAGGTCGAATCAGCTTGCTACCGACACCTCGTCGCATGTGCAAGTCGAATTAGAAAAACGGTGTGAAATTGTCACGCGTTTAGACACGTTAACCACTTCATTTATTAGAGGAAAAAAGAAGAAGAACAAATCAGTTTGCTACTAACACCCGTCAGCGCGTGCAAATTGAATTGGAAATATGGTGTGAAATTTGACAAATGGAGGATCACCACGAGCTAAATGAATTGAGGTAGAACGCGGTTACGATATCATGTGTAAATGTCCAACCCAAAAACTTAAATTAATAGAGGTGGAAGGAGACTGAATTCATATTAGGAGCACATAAATTCCATAGAGATAAGATGTAAGATGCTTGCACACGTTAATCACACAAATGGTCCCTGAACTTTCACCGAATATACAGTGTCATCCATGAAGTTTAATTTATTCCATGTGAATTTTAGTTTATATACTATATGAAAATATCCAATGTTATCCTTCCATTAATTCAAGTATAGAAATAATATTAAATATTTTCATATGGTTCATGAACTGAATTGATCATATATTAAAAGTTAACAAACCACATTGAACAATTTAAAATTTGAGAGACAACTCCATATGTTAGGTCAAAGTTCATAATTAATTTAGAAATTATTTAAGTCATTTTCTCAATCATAGATGAGGGGGTTATAATTGGGTGTCGCCAACTTGTACACGATAACTCCTCCATTTGCGAAAGACAAAAGACAAAATGAGCTTTGCTAACGATATGTCTGAAACAAAAAAAAAAAAAAAAAAAAAAAAAAATTGGGCATGTGCTACTCCAACTAGTCATGTGCAAAGTTTGTAATTTGAAATTAATCGGTAGCAATTGAAGAATTTTTTGGCTCTTCACAAAATCTTTGCAAGAATGGACATGGATTGGAATTGGCCCTGACGATGGGTAAAAAGATGATTGCATTAATTCCAGGCCTTGTTATTTAAAATCGAATATATGCAAAAAATAAAGAATGGACATATAACCCAAATAATAAATTTACCAATTTCAACTCGGATTAGACGTTGAATACTAAATTTTGGTTAGCTTATCTATCTGTGTTGCTGATTATAGGGGAGACTACACAAATTATTTTCAAGGGCCTCATCGAACGAATTAAAAAGTCCAAGATGGACCAAAGTTTAAAGATTGTTCTATGCCTATCTTCCCAAAAATTAATAAATAAATAAAAACCGATGATGTCATGTGAATCTATTACGTCATCAATGTGGTTCATGTGTTGTTTTTCAATATATCTGAATTGTGGTCCATGTTTTTGAGAGACAAGATACGTGCTGGCCACTTCCAAGAAGCAATTAACTTATAATTAGAGAAAAAGATTAGGCGCATCAAATTCGCTCCCTACGCATAGTTCATCCACTCCAATAATTAATTAGGTGACCTTTATACTTTGTGTGGTAAAGTCTAAAAGAAATAATAGAATAATTTTAAAAAAAAATCACTAAAGTGACGTTGGATTCGATATATTCGTTTCTAAACTTTGGGAGTCCATTTTCTTGAAGAAAGATTCTATGGTCTTTCTTTTTCCAATAATCTACTAAGCCCAAGTTTCCCGATCATTAAAAAAACAAAATTCTTCCTCTAAAATGACAGATTTTACAATATGAAACTTGCAAAAAGAGTATACAAATTGCTCTCGAAGTGAATAGAAAATTATCTAAAGGTGTAAAATCTATAATTCTTTAAAAATAAAAATAAAAAAGTGCTAAATATACCTTAGTTCATTGATGAGGACTGAAGAATGAGGAGCGTAGTCTGTAGAAATGTAGAACAAAATAACAAGGAGACGAAAATGTGCTGTTAAAAGTTTATTATTGGTCAAAATCTTTTCTTCTTAAGTAGATAAGATCCTTGCAACAAAAAAATAGAAGGACCAAAAAATGATGAAAATTGGGAACGCCCTCCCTTTTTTTTTTTTTTTTTTTTTTTTTTTTTTTTTGCGAGAGCTTATTACGCCCTTTTAATTTTTGTGGGGCAGAGCAATAAGGCTTAAATCTGAAATTTAATCCGTGCTAGAGAGTGAGAGGCAAAATGAAATGGATAGTGATAATTTACAATTTTTTTATGTAATTGTTGACAATTGTTCTTTAAATATTGCAAACGGTAAATTTGTCTACATACGTAGTTTTTATGTAATAGGAAGGAATTTTCAGGTAATTTTATATATAGATATATATATATATATATATATATATATATATATATATATATATATATATATACATAAACTTATATATCTGTCGAGCTGGTTCATTTTTTATTTAAATAGCGGTCCATGCATGTAATCTGTAAAAAGATAGTCAAAAATCTTTAAAAAAAAGTAAATTCCAATTTTTCAATATCAAAGAATTATTGTTGGATTGACACTTGGCACTTCCAAAATCCTATTTTCATCTAATGTCAATAAATATGTATGTAAGCAAATTATAGATAATAGCTCATGATTGGGAAAATTATTCAAAAAGTTCTAAATCTATTGCACTTTTACTAATTCAGTCTTAAACCTTGTAATTTTGTCAATCCAGTCCAAAACATTTTCATTTCTTACCAGTTGGGTACATCCGGCCAATTTTGACCGGAATTTGTTGATGTGGAACGCCGGCTGTCTTACGTGGCATGATTGACGTTAATGTGGATAAAATTTAATATTTTTTCAATATTTTTTTTTTATTTTTTTTATAATACATTTTTAATTTTTAATTTTTAATTTTTTCTTTTTTTTCTTCTCTCTCTTCTTCCTCTGTCGATTGCCCAACCATCGGTGACCAGCCAGAGACTATGACCAATGAGGATTGGCCTCATCGGCCTTAAGTGAGCTTGCCCTTATTGGGAACTGGCGAGTGAGGCTCGCCCTTGCCAACCTCACCGAGATCTAGCAAGGGATGACCTCGCGGGCCGGATTTGCTGAGGGCAAGCCTTGCTTAAGGCTAGTGAGGGTGAGGTAAGGTCGCCCTCACCAGTCGTAGCCTTCGGCTGGTCGTCGGAGGCTGGGTGACCAATAAAGGAGGAAGAGAGAGAAAAAAATAAAAAATCGAAAAAAATATTTTAAAAATAATAAATTGTATTCATGTTAGCACTAGCTGTGTCACATAAGACGGCCGGCATCCACGTTAGCGAATTTAGACCAAAATTGGCCCAATGGACTTAAATTACAAGAAGTGAAAATGTTTAGGATTGAATTGGCAAAATTAAAATTTAGAACTAAATTGACAAAAGTATAATAAGTTTAAGACTTGTTTGACAATTTTCCTACCCACGATTGGCACTTGAATAATCTCTATCTAGTCAAAGTTCCTTCAATGATTGATTTTTTAGTTAACATTAATGAAAATAGGTTAAGTAATTTCTTCCTATTCTATGATTATACTTCACTTACTCTAGTTCTATCTTCGTTTTTTGTTCTAGCAAAAAAAAAAAAAAAGTCTTTTTTTTTTTTTTGCCTATTTTTACTTTCCTTTCTTACCATTTGAAATATTAATATATATTTTTTTCTAAATTCATATTTTTTTAAAAGAGTATTTATTCTATGATCTTGACTTTTACAGCTTAAGAACTTATAAGATTTAATATAATATATTTCCTAAGTCCATACCAACAAGTATATTTTGTTTCATTTAAATAGGACAGAAAAAATATTTTTAGAAATATGTTAAGTTTCAAATATGATAAAAAAAAATTAATACAACTCGAGATATGCTTTTAGAAAATTAGACTTATGTAGTATGCGATGAGTATTTTATTTTGTGGTATAAAAGTCAAGATTTAGAAATCCTACACTACATTAGATCGGTACATAAGGGCACTAATAAGATAAATTTGGAATATAAGGGCCATCACGAAATAATACAAAACACCTCATAAAAGGCCTTCACGTGCTCACTTACCTTTAACTTTTGTGTTCTTTTGCTCTTTTAGCTTTTTAATCATTGTAAATTTTTTATGCTAAAAATTAAATGGTTTTTTTTAGTATTTATAAGGTCGTACGTGGTGCTCTATATAATATCTATTATATTATAGGGGTCGGAAGTGCTTCTTTTTGCATTTATAATCCGGTGATGGCTGGGGTGGTGGAGTTCTGGTTTTAGTGATTTTGACAACTAAAATTGTCAATTTTGGTTATTTGGAGATAATTATAGATATGAGTCTTACATTCATCTATAACTAAGATTTTTTTTTTTTTGGAGCTCCGTTAAGATTATTCATCTCATTTTAGGACTAAAATTAGTGTATTTGTTTGGGTGGCTATAAAATCTACATAGTAAAGTTGTATATGTTTCATCAAAATAGAAAATAATAATTAGCAAAAAGCCGAAATTTTTTTTACGGGATCCAAAGAATGGTTTGATATTTGATTTTTTTATTTAAATTCATCAATATATTTAATAATAATCTTATGAAAAATCTTGCATCAAAACTCTTAAATGGTTACTCAAAATCAATATTCGATTGAGTGGAGTGTTGTTGAGCGATATTTTCCCTAATTGATTAAAAATGATAAGAGTGGGCCTAACAATTCCCTTCTCGAGAGCTAACCGTTTCGGCCCACCTAGGTCAAATCAATTCTTTTAATCATCATGGGCAAAGATTCGGTCTACTTAGGTCTACTTGGTATGTCAATTACTTAGAAAAATAGTAGATTTCCCCCATGTACTCTGATTTAGAAAATAAAGTTATATATCAACAATAATTGGAATTCCCGTGGCAAGGTGGCGGCAATGTACTAGTAATATATGGAAGTACGGCTGACTAAACTATTCAATGATGACAAACATATTTTATATGTATATGCAGGTGTTCAATAATTCAATGATGGCGGCAATGTACTCTATAATTCTTTTTCTATCGAAGGATCTCATTTTTAATTCTTCCGTGAGATTAAAAGAAAACCCACTCCCTATTATAATATTATCTCTTAAATTATTTACACGATCAAAGAATGAATGAAGCTCTAAATCATAGGAAAAAGGTTAAATTAAGTTGCAAATATCTTCAAACGAAATGACACATCGTGAACTGTCTTAAATAGGCTTTCAACTTATCGTTTCAATTAGAATGATCATGATAGATCAACAACCCCACCCAATTGTCTCTCCTGCTCATGATTATTTAGAAAATCTATTTGCACATGTTTACCAATGATTTCACTTATGAACTCACTCTAGTCCTCATTCCTTCTATTGCTATGATAAAAGAACCAAAGGAATTTCTATGGCATACACCGTTCGCATCTCAATCACGCGATATTGTTGACGTTTCAAACAATTCACTTCATTTCGATGCAGATCTTTCCCGTTGTGCGCCAAGAATTGAGACAGCAGACAAGGAGGGAAAAAAAATAAACAAATTTATTGCATTAAACCCATATACAAGCTGGGTTAAACACATATATGGTAAAGTTCAATGACAGAGAGGTGTCCCAGGTTCACATTGAACTCCGGTCCATTCCATCATCACACCTTCTTTTTAACTTAGCTCACACCACACAAGTCTCACTACCCTCCGGAAATGATGCTTTTCCTGGTACAAATTCATCTGCACATTACTTCACGACGGCGGGAAGAAACGGTTGAGGTTGAAGGGAAGAGTGTAGAACTCCTCATTCCGGCTGTCTCCTTTGAACGTCCGGAACTTGGCCCACCACGGCATCCCCCGATCTTTGGCGCTGTCCTTGTAGTCTAGAGTGTTGTCTAAGAACACGGCCACAATCAGCGCGACCGTTGGCGACGAGAAGAAGATAGTGTTCAAGAAATCATTGAACTGCACAGAGAGAGAGAGAGAGAAGGCTAAGTCTACTTGCTGTCAGAAGCTGTACAGACAACAAAGAGCAGTGCTTTTCATGAGAATTATCTACAAGTGCGCTAGTGTCATCAGAAAGGTCCAGAATATGAAATCTTACCCATATTGCCCTGGTATGAGAAGGACCATGGAGGGCCTTGGATGTGTATTCTCTGAAGTACTCGGGAACAGACAAGCCTAAGAAGAGCGAAACGCCCACAATGAAGAGATTCCGCATCGAGTTCATGTTTGTGAACTGCAAAAATGACAGCCCCACAGAAGCTGGAAGAAAGCAAATGCAGCTGCTCAATAATAATCAGATGCTAATCTCAAAATGTGAGGATTGGTATATGTAGACAGTCGCGTGGATTATCACTTTGGTTGCACTTACCGACAAGACCAAATAGAACGCAGTACACAGCAGCGAAGATTGTAAATGGTATTGAAGCAAAAAGTGCTCCAAATTTTCCTTCAATAGAAAGGGAAGTATGTCAGGGAAGTGAGATGGAATGAAGAAGTCACGATAAGTGAATGCTCTCTGACTCACCGAGCATTGAGAAGAAAATCATAAAGCCTGCCGAGATCTGAATGACCCTGCGGCTTCCCACCCTGGTGCTTCCAAGAAGACCTACATTTTCTCTGAGACATCGAGAACAAGCTCAGTATTGAGAAAAGGGTGAAAAAATGAAGGAACTTGATATCAGATTACAATGCCACTTACACTGAGACAGTTGAACCCGTCAATGTCCCAAACATGCCATCCAGCAATATGCCAATTCCCTGTTTGTGATGAAACCTCATGTTAGTTCTTCAAAATTAGCTGATTTCCTGCTAATTGTACTTCTGATGAGCCAACCGTCTGACAAATTTGCTTGAATACTGCTTTTATGGGCAGCAAAGCTAGGGGTGTTGGGGGGGGGGGTTGTTTGAATCATTTCTTCTGGTCTAAATTAAGTAAAAAACAAGGCAACTTGCCAGACCTGCCATCCGATGCCGCGGCTAAGAACATGAGCTGGAGGAGGCGTCGCACTAGCCAGACGAGATGCAGCCTTGTATGCTCCCGTTGACTGTCAAATAGACAACCTCTTAGGGTCACCAGTGGACTAGTGACATTGAAATGGATTGTGCTAAATCTTCGTTTTACTGATTAGTACCTCGATTAATGAGACCAGCACGGCAGCCATCATCCCAAAAGCATGTCCAGCATCAAATGTAGGCGCACCCCACTGAAGAGGGTACGGAACCTTTATCCTGACAGCAAGCAATTCTCACATCAAACAAACATTTCGTGTTTTTTACACTCACAAATTGGGACTTCAGCTAGTCATATAATTTCTTTCTATTAGATTTGATTTATCCTAAAAAGATGCCAGCGATCCTCCCCTCGTCATGCTTGAGTATAGACCTATCCACTATTGGTGCATCGCACGCTCTTATGAAAATATAAACTGTGAAAGGTGTTTCCTATTTCAGTGCTTGGTGTTCTTTGACCAGCATATATTTAACCCCTCTAATGTCTAAATGCACATCTGGCAAAGCCAATTGCTTTGCTCTCTCAGAGGCACTTGTTGTTGTGGATTAAACTGAGAAGACAAGTTACTGACCATGGAGCAGTGGATATCAGGTTGGCCCTGTCTGTCCGGCAATTGATTTGAGTTAACTCTGGATGATGTTTGTACGCACCGCTTGCCGTCAAGAGGTGTGCATATGCCCATATCACAGTGATTGATATAAGGAGAGCAAACCGTTCGAGTACAGGCAGTCCTCTTAAATGAAAATTCTTTAAGTACTGTAACAAAGTTCAAAAGAAAGAAAAAGATGAGCAGGAAGGAAGATGTACCAGTTGACATACCATATGATGTGATATTTTTTCACAAACAAAAAGAAGATTTGCTCTCACATACTTTTTAAGGGAAAAGGGTGACAAATATTGAATACTGTAACTAACGTTAAATACTTCTTTGACAAACAAATTATTTTTTGAATATATAAACTTGGTAAATATGGGAAATGGTAAAAGCCTTCTCCATAATATTTCATATGAAGTAGGATTTATCTGAATTATATCTCAATGAAATCAATTTATTGCCGATATAGGTCTATATTACCTGGGAGAAAGCAATAAACAAAATAAACATGGGGATGCCGATTTCAACACATCTTCCAACCTGAAAGATGCACCATGAGTGTAAGATTAATGAATGAGGGTGATTCTTCGCTGTTGGAGGAATCCACAAATTCATAACCAGTGTCAAGAAGAGTGCAGTATCCTACCACTGGGAAACCTCGATCAAACAGACCGAAGCCCGCCAACGCAATCACAGGTACCATACCTAGCGGGCTGAAGAACCTGCATCGTAAGTCACATACATCAGAGATTGTGCTTCTGTTAACTTCATTAGCAGAGGGAAATAATGTGTGGGATAAAATCTATACCGGGAACATATTGCCCACATCTGACTGTAACCAAGAATGATTTGAATGCTTGATGCTACGATCAGAGCGCCCTGAACTGCTCTCATCGTACTAAGGAATCTCTAGAAATGTATAGACAGTTCTAGTAATGTGAGCGCTTGAAGATACTTTATAAGTTTACCCATGAAATTCAACATTGTCTCCTAGACAATGCCATGTGGACAAGTAAAAAATCTTCTTAACTTACCAAATGACCATCCTCAATTCTTGTTAGTTTGGAATCATGAATTATCGATATAATGGGGACCATGTACGCATAAGAACCTCCTATAACTGTTGGCAACCGGGTTCCAAATAGCGTCTGAAGGAGCGTATTAATTCCCTCGACAAATAGCAACGTCTGCACTACTCTCACTTTGTCACCCTGGCCAACATAGAAACCAAAAGATTTCAGCGATATAGGGTGAGCAAAAGTCCCCAGTAAATTTCCAAGACAAGTTCAATTTATACTTATTTTCCTGGAACAATCAATTAAAATATTAACCTATCATAATGAGAAAGGACACAGAGCACTTTGGTCAGATTAATGGCTCATGTTTTAGGCCATTCGAATGAGTGCCATAAAAGCGGTTCCTAGTAAGTTTCTATGTTGAAAATCATTGAAAAACTGTACGATAAATTCGCACATACAAGATATGCGAACGTGCAAAAACTCACTTACAATTGGAAATCACACTGATTATAAGACAAGAGTGGTGCTGACTGCTGTCAAAGTTTCAGGGTAGCTACTGCAAAATCTGTAGATTCTTCGAATGACTTAAGTCATGATGCTGACGCATCCTTAGAAGCTTGTTGCAAAAAGGATATGACTAAGAAATTCGTGATAAATATGCTGATTGAACTCATCCTAACCGCGATTATTTACTGTAAATCTCTCTGCAGTTATTGCAATATTAGCAAGAAAGATGCTCTGCTCAATGATCCATTCCCACAAGCACCACTCAACAGATAAATGAAAGGAGCATCTATGACAACGATTCACTAACGAGAGGGAAATTAGGTTCACTAAAGATGGAGTGAAATGATAGATAAAAGAAAAGTAAAATGAGATCAATCAGTAGACAAGAAAGAACCAGAAATAGTATCCACTCACATCACTGCCTCCCATCAAAGGAACCAAAAACGAAGGGATCATCACTGCTGTTCCCAGGGCCAAAATGTAGTGCTGAAAGCCCAAAGCTATTGCTTCCCCTGGTTGCAAGATCAAAAACTCACACACATCAAGCGCAACAAACAAGGGGGCGTTTCGAGTGCTGAAGATCATCAAGTAACGAAAATGGGGGGATCAACAAGATCCTAAAGGAAAAAAGAACAGAAAGGAGAGGATTGGCCTATACCCCAAGAAGGGTTGGAATCTATGCAGAACTCCAAGCCCTGAAGTTGGTCCAACGGTGGGTGGCTCATCTCTTCTGCCTTTGGAGGAGGAGCCGCCATTGCCGTCAGTTCTCACGCTCTGAGAAAAAGCTCCTCTGCTGCCTCTATCTCCAAACGGGTCTCCCCAGAATGAACCACAGAGACGAATGGGCACAAAACCCGATGCCTGTCTCTGTGTCTCTGAGAGAGAGAGAGAGAGAGAGAGAGAGAATGGACCAAAGGGAGAAGAAGCTAGCAGAGAAATGGAAAAGCTAAAAGCGAGCTCGAGAGCGAAAGAGAGAACAAGTGTGAAAGGTCTTGAGGGAAAAAAACCTAAGCACTTGCCGCCCACTTTAAACCCCTTTAGAGAAGCAAGTGTTAAATTTTTGACAAGCATCAGGAAGTGAGTCACTGCAGCATCAGCCTCTTTCGGATTCTGGCACAGTGAGAGAAAGAGAGAGAGAAAAAGAACCGTTGAGCGTTCCTCTGCATTTGTCCCCGAACTGCCCCTTAAGGAACTTCCCCAACTCCCGAGAGTCCGAACTGGATTTTGACCGTTGCCCCTCCCCCCTGTACTGTTCCCCAGTTATTAAATCTCGCTTTACTGCAAGGTGACCCCAGCAGCATCAGCAAGCCTTTATTATATTTTGACCCGCAGGAGAAGAAGACAACAGGCCGAAAAAAAGGGAGGATGGCGATTTGTGAATTGTGGCTTCCGTCTTTGCACGAGGCTGCTAGTTTTCCCCTTCCTTAAAAGGAGAGAAAGAAAAAGTTGGAAGCTAGAGAGAGAGAGAGAGAGAGGCTGCAAATCTTCTTTTGAGCCTTGGAGATGAGAACCCTTCTGATTTTTAATGTTTTGATTACATATGGTATGAGCTACATAGTATATTCGATATCACAAGCTTTTCTTATACGGGTATCTAACACAAGTCGCTTTTCTTCAAGCATATCGACAAGCGTCTTGCTACGTTTATTAAGCAACGTTTATTAAGCACATTTAATTCGAAAAAGTTGAAACTTTTGAAAAAGTTTTTATATCATTGTGCTTTTGTTTTTGGTTGGAATACTACTGTACTTTACATGAACATAGACTGCGAGTTTTATTCATTGATTCTTTAATAAGTGTTCTCAAGACATTCGTTTACAAATATCAATTTTTTAAGGATTCCCTATCAATGAATCCAAACATTTATGAAGTCTATTTAATAAAAAGAGTATATTATTAATGGACTAAGAACACATCGGAGTGTATGTTAACATCTTATAAAATATGAAGCATGTTTTTAATTTTGTAATTGCTGCGAGAGAGTTGCACCAAATGCCCTTTGAATATGTAAATGGATTGATAAAGTGTTCGATTTTCAAAATGCCGAATGTATATGTCACAAGCAAGGGACTGTTGGGAAAAAAAAAACTGAAAATATAAACACCGAGTACTATAGCATTGAATTATAAGAGTCGCATCTATTTGATTCCCACTTTTAAGTGTCGAATTAATTTGCCTCGTTTGACAATCATCGCAATCGAAATATTGAATTTTAGTGATTTAATTACGTTGCTTTATTGGTAGCAAAATGGTAACTGAATGAAGTTGAATATAATCATGAAAAAAAATTACAAGAATTTCTCTAGTTCTAGCTAGTATCATGAAAGCAAGTTAATCGTGGACCCAAAAAAAAAATGAATACCCTCAATTGTAGGGATGAATGGTTGTAGATTCCGTATAGGTTCCATCATGAATCTATCCTATCACTCCAGGATTGGTTTCAAGGTTTATCCGGGTTTCATATGTATAATTAGTTAAACAATAACAGTGAATCACCACATTTAATGATTATCACTTATTGTTATAATCCATTGACCGCAACTTATATATAGATACACAAATAGTATGAAATATTAACAAGGTAAAAATTTCAATCATAAAATAGAAGCTTGAACCAGTATTAAATTATACACACATCGTCAGAGGCCATGAAACATCGTAAGATCACTCAAAGATATAAACCAAGAAAAATACAAAAAGTTATTCTAGGTTCCAAATTCCATCTATCTAAAACCTAGAACTTACTCGTCGAAATAGGTTTTCCAATTTGTGGTACTCGAAACCTATTTTGCATACCCTAGATGTTAGAATTAGACAAGTTCCTACCAGTCCAATTCTTCCATTCGAGGTTCTAATGCTTGCTCCTACTCAATTGTGCCAAGGTCGCCATAATCTAAGTGAAAATGGAAACATGTATTTTTTCGGGATATATACAATATTTTCCTTATTATCTTACTTCTTACTTTCTTAGTCAATCAAGTTTTGAACATTTTCTATTGATAATTGAGTCCTAAGGTCAGCTCTTGTCATCAGAGAAGGTCGCAAGGCTAACGTATTGCTAGGGTCCGCTGGTCGCGTGGGCAAATGTAGCCTCTTTACATTTTGAAATTATGGAAAAAATCATTAACAGTATTATAACTTACTATGACACTTAGCCTGGGTTCTACCAATTACTTAGGTGTCATGACTTTTAAAAAACGTTCATTTGAGTGACTTTAGCAAACATATCTCCAATGACAAATGCAGCCACTGGACAGAGTGAATGGCTCATTTGCCTAACTTTGTGCTGGGCATCGACTCAAAAAAGTCCTCGGACCAGACCATCTTCTTGAAAAGATGAAGCCTCGAAATGAAGAAATGTTTTAGGCTTGCGAGTTCCTTCACTCAGTGCGATGAGGCAGAGACGCGAGCGAGGGGCCTGCGTGGACTGTCGGTTGAAGTTGCAACAGTCATTCGACTTTGTCGTGCATCATGTGGGAAAAACCTAAATGGATCGTAAGAATGAGAGTTACGAATTATCGAATCTCCTTAAGACTATTAGATATTGTCAATGGTGTTCTGTAAATTTGCGAATTATGCCTCTCAAGATATAACACTTTGAGCTCAATCAGACACTTCTCAAATTTGGCATACCTCAAGAACCACATTTTAATTAATAAGAGACATGCTTTTTCAAAGACAAAGAAAATTGCTGCAGAAAGACACAGACTATAGAATCGTGTTGCTTATGCTCAAACTAGTTGAACCAGGAACCCATAATTATTATAATATTGAAAATAAAGAAAACTGTGATAGAAAATCAATAGGACATGAACCGAAGAGTCATAATTTTAAAGGCGCTTTTTGTTGAGTAATTAACTCATAATTACACCACATATCTCCGATGATGTACATGAATTTTTTTTAATAAATGGATATCGAGGATGGCCTCTTCAACGGGAATTACGAATTCTCTCTCTTCAAAACGATGACCTATTCAGATAGAAACTTTCCACGATCTTACATGTTGCAGCTGATGGCACGCACAAGTACTCGCCTTCCCTCTGCGAGTCCTCTCTTTCCTTCTATCCATCTGCGAAGCACTTCGTGTTCTGTCCATGATTTTGGTTCGAGGAATTGAGAATGGTTCTTGAACATGTGAAAGCAATGTGCAATGCTAGTGACCGGTGACAATTTTTTTATGCGGTTGCTTGTTGGGTGCCACATCAACAGCACATGTCTTAAGAAAGGAATTAAAAAAGTCATATCATCACTTTTCATTAACCAAATTAAGCAATGTTGACGGAAGAACTTGATTGAACCAATTTAATAAGTTTTAGAACTTGATTATATTTTTTTGAAAATTTTAAAAACTCAATTTTTGCGACAAATTTTGAAATCAAAAGAAAATTATAAGATGTTTTCAAAACCAAGACCGCGCCAAAATTTTCAAATTTATCGACATTACATGTTTAAGGTGATATTATAAATCTTCCAATTGAAGAGCCATAACTTGCAATAATGGTGTCTCAATTGTGAAACATTAGGAATGATGAGTAATTATTTCCAAATCAATAAATAATTCAATTCTAAATATGAATTGATTGATTGAACTTCATTATCAGGTCTGTTTATCCATTGAATTCTAAGACACTATGCTGACTTATTATGACAGATTCTTAAGATGTGCTAATGGTCCTAAAAAGTCGAGCTAGTAATATAGGGGTATAAAAGAAGAAAAATAAAAGATTGATTTAAAAGATAATTACATTAGGCACAAAATCTATTGAAAAAAATTGAGTATGCCTTCTATTAATTTTGTGAAATACTACATCCTTCTAATGAGGGAAAAAAAATACAAAATATTCAAGGATACATGTCAATGATAAAAGAGAAATGAATTTCATCATGCATGTGCTATAAAAAAAAAAAAAAAATTGCCCCCCCAGGATGATTGCTCAACATCCGTCCCGTGGGTCCAATGTTTGAAGTCATGATGCATGTTGACCCAACTTTTGTGTAGACCCTTAGATGACGCACTCGAACTTCTTTTTCTCCTTTTTTATGTTTTATTATTATTATTATTATTATTATTATTATTATTATTATTATTGTTTTGTTTCAAGAACTCGGCGTCATTTTGATTAACGAGAGTATGGAGGTGAAGAACATCTGTCGAGACATAATTTTCCGGGGAAATCGGCACTGAGGATGCTCCCCAATTACTTGGTTACTCAACTATTACCAACTAACCACTGGGATTTACTGGCCACCTTTCCAACTTGGAAGGGGGGTGGGGGTTCGAATCCTCACATTCTCAGGGGGTTAGGGGTGGGGACGCATTAATTTGAGGAGTGGGTTTCAACTCCTACGAGGTGGGAACGCATTAGTTTCATAAGTGAGTTTCGACTCCTACGCTCAACAAGGAGGCATGACAAAAGTTTGAAAGTGAGCATTAGAATAGAAATAGAATAGAACTAATCCAAAAAAAAAAAAAAAAAACTATTACCGACTGTGGTTGACTTGGGTTGTATTTAGGTCATCATTAAATGCCTTTATACCAGAGTTGAGATGTTTTGGCAACGTAATTCTAAAGGTTTTCCAATTAAAATTAGCATTTCCAAAATTCCTTTGTCTTGTGCAAGTCCCGCCCAGTATTGACATCAAGCATATTCGGAATACTACTTTCGGGAGTAATGAATATTTTTGTTTCTAGCTTTGCCCTCGTTTAAATAATCTAAATTCCAGTTTGATCATCATCCTCACTTTCCTATACAAATTCGACGGACATGTCATGACCATGGCGTGGTGTTGAAGTTTGAGTTGATGTGGCGTGTATTTTGGGGGGCACTTTCTTCTAATATTTGTTGCTTTGCTACTTTCCACTTTTTGTAAGCCAAAAAGTTCTTCATGCTTCATTGGCATCTCGTCTCTTGTCAAATTAAGTTGTGATCCACCTAAGTTGAATAAAACATACATCTCTGTGTTTGCGCACTTGCTAGGGATCACTCTACCCGATAGCCATGCCTCCAAAGTGTAAGAAGGAATTCTTAATGAATGATTCTACATAAAATCTGCATATTTTGAAAAAATTGATAAGAAGAGACAAGTCAAATTGTTTAAGCAGAAGAAATCAAAATCCAAATCCAAATCCCATCAAATTGTTTAATCTCAATAGCTTAAGCTTCCCAAGGAACATCATTTGTCTCTACTTTTTCAAAAGCTCTGTGTCTTCTCCTCTGGTCTAATCTTGTCATCTTTACAGTAATTGAAACAAATAAATATAAATAAAAGAGGGGAGTCCGACTAGACCCCGACGTGTGAATCATAAGCTTTGCCAAAACTCCTCTAACGACTATTTTTTTCCCCCTCTGAGGCGACGGTACAGGCAAAGCAGCAGCAGCTTAGAAATCGATGCGCCTGCGCCACGGTACGGATCGGCTCAGAACGGAACCGTCGCTATTCGGCGGCATATGTTGCCATATGCATCAGCCATGGTTAAAAATGCCCACGATATTTACCCCCTTCTCTTCCCCCAAGGATCTCTGCATCCTATGCCTTTTCTCGTGAACGTTTTGAACGGCAAAATGATCCAATTAAATGTCGTCCTAAAAGACTTTTGAGGGATAATCCCATAAATAACCTGAATTGATATATATAACTTTATCCTAAACCAATGATTTAACCATCAAAACCCTAAATTGATATATTCATGATAAAATAATCTTTTATTTAATTAAATTAATACTACAAAAAAATCACAAATTGATATGACTATCGCAAATCGATATACCTTTTAATTGTTACATGTCATCCAACTTAGTATTTTAATAATAAAATTTAACGAAATTAATTGAAAGTAAATTTGTTGTGAGTATACAAATCTAGGGTTTTTCCATAGTGTCTACAAGATTGTCATTCATCCCTAATCTTAAAGGCTACGTGGATAAAATTTAGGATATAATAAAATTTATTAATACTTGTGTTTGATGTCTACTCAAGACATGATAAAGTTGAATATAAGTGGAATATAGATCAAATAAAATCATCTCACGAGGAGGTGAGATAAATGTGGATAGGATTTCTAGCATCCATAATAGGAAAGTTATATTTTTTTAATAACGGACTTTTTAAATTAACAAAATTAAAATTACATCTCAATATAAACAATATTTGAATTCTAATATAATAAATTCAAAATAACAAGAAATAACAATTTAGTTATTTTAATTTAATCTATATAAATATAAATATATTTATATTTATTGTATATTTTAGGTATTTTAGGTATATTAATATAGTTTACTATTTTACCCATCCGTGGACAGCCGTGCTGATATTCGTTCTCCCCTGCTTCAATGCGGTCGAGAGTTCGAATCCCCGCGGTGCTAGCGATTTAAGTGGAGGGCCCTAGTGGTGGGTTACTGGGCTAGCTTCCTCCAAGGTATAGTCGTTGTTGGGCCTCCACCACCAAGGCTCGTGAAATCCTGAATCGACGTAAGTCGACAAGGGCATGCTTCGGCGGATCCTCGGTCACAAAAAAAAAAGCAAATATATATATAGTATACTATTTAATAAAATTTTATCGAGAATGATGGGAGGGGAAAAATAATAAAGAAATTAAGTAATAAAAGAGAGGAAAATAAAATAAAAAAGAAAAGAAGATGAAGTAAGTAAGAATGTTGCGAGAGATAATTATTTTTCTCGAATGACAAACATTTTAAATTAACAAAATTAAAATTATATTTCAATATAAATAATATTTGAATTCTAATATAAGAAATTCAAAATAACAAAAAAAATAACAATTTAGTTATTTTAATCTAATCTTATTTTTATTTATATATATATTCGAATTTAATTATATTTTATAAAATAATTTCAATATATAAATATAAATATAAATATAACTATATTTTATATTTATTATATATTTTAGGTATTTTAGTATTTTGGTTATATTAGTATGGTTTACTATTTAATAAAATTTTATTAGAGAATGATTGCGGGAAAAAAATAAAAAATTAATTAATAAATAAAAGAGAGGGAAATAAAATATTATAACCAAATGATATAAAATGCGGAAGAGTGTTGCGAAAGATTTTTACCATCTCTGTTTGTAAAAATTTTTGTTCATTTTTCCTAATATGTCGTTTATACTACAATGTACATGATATCACGATATGACGCGAATATACTAAATTTATTATTACAATTACTAAATAGTGGATATGATATATCAAAATCCATTGGATCTCATATTTTATCATATCCAATCATATCCTTGTTAGAAATCCGGACGAACAAACATAACCAAAGATGTTATGTCTCCCTCTATTAATGATTCGGCCTGGAGGAGCCCAAGTGGACAAGCTTGAGCTCACTAGGCTCAAAACATGTTTCAAGCAAGTCTTAACAAATCGTCGAAACCCACTATCAAGTTTACTTTCAACTCAAGTATGACTAATTTTCAAGTCGTTGAGTGAAGTTAAGATTGGCAGTAAATAAAGAACTAACTCCAAATTCAACCATCTTATAATTTAGAGAAAAAAAACCACCAAAAACTCTAAAATTATGTCCATTTTAATACATTTATCCCAAATATTTTTTGACACAAAAAATCTCAAACTTATACCCGTGCGATATGTATACCCTTCATCACAGTTTTGTTAATGATGACAATTAAAAATCCTACGTGGCTGCCTACGTGATGAAGGCAAAACAATGATAACATGACGTCAATGTGGCTTCCGTATGGCCAAAATGTTTTGATGGCCATTTAAACTAGGAACAATACTGCTTCACGTTTCTCCTCTCTCTCCCTTTCTCTCTCGCGTTGAATTGAAGAACTCATTTGCCTCAAATTCTAGGATTTGTTCATGTTATCTCTTAGAAAATCTCATTTGCTCTCTCGATCGATTCCTCCACATTATGTAGGGTCATTGCTCCCTCTCTGTTTTTGCTCATTGCTGAAGCTGTATTTGCTAGATTTGGGACTCACTTGAGAAAGCTCGATTCTAGCTCGGCAATTATCTGAATCTGCGTGAACCTCTCAAGAATTCAACCACGACCAATAAAATTATCTAAAGTACAAACTTACTCGACATTTTAAATGCTTAAAAGTAGAAACATTGAGGTTTTTAGTCTATGAACTCTTTTTTTTTAGGGTCAATATTGCGGAAAACCCCAAATTAGTACACATATGACAAATTTATTCCAAATTAATTATTTGACAATAAAAAAAACCCAAAATTGATATATTTGGGACAAATTTATTCAAAACTAATTTTTTTAACTACACAAAACTCTAAACCAGTACACTTGAGATAAATTTAACCCAAAGTGATTTTTTGATCATAAAAACCCAAAACTAATGCATTTGTCATAATTTTATTATCTATTAGTTTTCGTTAAATTGAATTAATACCACGAAAAATCCCAAATTTGTATACTTATGACAAATGAAGGATAAAGTCTCAAACTGGTACATCTATTAATTATTGCATGCCATCCAACTTAGTAATTTGAATTTAACAGAAATTACAAATGATAAATTTATCATAAATGTAGTAGTTTAGGATTTTTGGTGGTAAAAAAATTAATTTTGAGTAAATTTATCTCAAGTGTACTGATTTGGGTAATTATGACCACTAATCCTCTTTTGTCTTTAAAATGAGTTATCGATCATTCTAGCACATGCCTCAAATTTTAAGAATATGGTAAAGCTAACATGGATTGTTTGTAAATATAAAATTTAACATCCGTTTTAATTTAATTAAATGCCTTGAAAACCCTTATCAATACTTAAGTTGGGCCATATTATCTAGCCTAGATTTCAAGGAAAACCTTTCTCGCATTGGTTATTATGTAACAATGTCATCGGGTAGCCATAGATTTCAATGAAAACAAACAGGACTAGAATCGCGAACATGTGGAGGGTCAAGAACTATAACTTTAAAGATCGTGGCTTTTGAAGGTAATATTGTTCTCCACCACTGACTTGTTGGATAATTACTAAAAAAAATGATAAACATATTGCGTGAATATAAATTCAATTCTAAACTTTTAATTTGATCAATTTACCAATGTAGTTTTTCTGGCCAATCTTGGCCGGAAATTGCTAATGTAGTCGCTGGCCATCTTAAGTGACAAAGTGAATGCTGGCATAGATAATTTTTGTTGATATAGTCATTCTAGCCGATTTTCTTTATTTCTAGCTGAGGGCTAGAGGAGGTAGTCAACCATCCAACCCTTGCTAGGGTTGACTACCTCCGCTAGCCACCACTAGATAAGAAAAAGAGGGAATAAAAAGGGGAAGAAAAAATTCATTGAAAGAATTGAAAGAAATTGCAATAATTGTCTATATTAATATCAGTCATATCACGTAAAATGATTAATATTTACATCAAAGATTGCTAGTCAAAATTAATTGGGATTAAATTGAAAAATTATAAAAAATATTTATTATTAAACTGACCACAACAACAAGTTTAAAGCTTTGGGTACGATAAGTTCACGACACTTTTGATAATTTTCCCACCCTACTCCTTTTTGGGTGTCGACAGATGTGGTGTTGCGAAAGTCGCAGGCTACGGTAGGGCAAGGTTGTCAAATCAACCTAAAAGAAAAGAACTTCAAAGAAGAAACTGATGGGGAATTTGCTGGATTTAGATTACGAGGTGGCGGCGATGTGCCGATTTGCAAAAGGTAAAGAGGGGTCTCTTTGGGCCATGCATACGAGGATGGAAGCTTTTAGGAGCTAAAGAGAAATAGCTAAAGAGGTTTTCCAAGAAGAGTGCTTATCTTTCACGTCTTGATTTATCCTTAAATTTTTCTTAAAAGGAGGTGCACTCATCTTTTAAGTTCAATAACTAGGTTTAATGATCGCGTTTGCATATACCGATAAACTTTACAATGCACATCAATTGCCCCACACCTTTTATGGACCGTCTTTTCAGAGGAAATTTCCTCCAAACCGTCTTCTGATTTGTGGTTTATAACCATGGATGTTGTTTGTACTTACATTGGGTTAATTTAACATCGGCGGGATGTCCCTCTGATTAGGGTTTTCCATAACGCAACAACACTCTATTATCATATTGGATTCCTTAGGAAACTTCATACCGAGGGTGAGCTGGAGAGCAAGCCTGGCTCGTGCTTTTTCCATGTCCAATCATCCACCGCAAGACACGACTCGCTTTTCCATGCCAGTCCCCGCTTAATTCGGGCTGCGAGACCCGAGAAAAGAAAAGAGACCGACGATCTGGCAAAAGTTCAACGCACCCGAACGATGGAAACCTTGTTTTCTATGTGTAGGTTAAGGGGTACGATGATTGCAGGGTCAAAACAAAAGTAGGATCTTAAGTTTTCGGATCCGTTACTCATGCTCATCTCCGTGGAGCCAAAAAAAAAAAGTCACTTTGCATGAAAGAAGCAGCTTTTAACTGCTCGAAAACTTTTAGTTGGGCAAGTGGGTTATCTCCTAGGGATTCTCGTGGGTATTGGGGTTGATGCTGCAAAATAATTGAGTGTTAATCCTATCCACAATTCTTTGTGTTGAGTGTGCACATTTGATGTTAATAAAGAACCTGTTATTGAATGGAGAAATTATCCAAAAAATCTTAAATATATTGTATGACAATCAATTCAATCCTAAATCCTTAAATTGACACTTCAATACTAAATTTTTAATAATTTATCAATTCAGTCATTTTAGTTGATTTAGGTCGAAAATCACTAACGCGATGATTTTGTCAACTTCATTTATTCGACATGGCATGATTAGTGCTAATATGGACAATTTTCGCATTTTTTTAATTTTCTAATTTTTTTCTTTTTCTTCTTCTATTTCCCTTTGCCAACCTCAAGTAATAGCCGACCTTGCCCAAGGGTGGATAGCCCTTGCCAAACCTCTAGACCTGAGGAGGTATGCCCTCGCTAGATCCGACAAGGGAGGCTAGCAATGGCCATAAGAGGGAAAAAGAGAAAAAAGGTATAAAAAAATTTTAAAATTACAAAAATTGTCAATGTTAACATTAGCATGCCATGTAGGATGGGTGGCGCTGACTAAATAACCACGTCAACAATTTTTGGCTGAAATTAGGCAGAATAACTAAATTGACAAATTGACAAATCATCAAAAAGTCTAGAGCTATATTGGCATAATTGAAATGTTTATGATTAAATAGACAAATTATTACAAGGTTTAAGACTAAATCGATACAATTAAAAGGTTTAAGAATGAATTAATTGTTATATAATAAGTTTATGACTTTTTTTTTTTACAATTTTTCCTTTTTAAACTACACGAAACATGTGGATCATCTTAATATGATTAAATTCAGGGAAATTCCAAATAAGGGTTCGAAATAGACCTTGTTTCAAGTAAGGACTTGAAGTGGCTATATTAGTCAAAAAAAAATGCTGGCTGTTTCAAATAAGAGCCTAACCTTATTGGCTCGCTAGTTGGCAAAAAAGTTTCGATCGATCAGGAATATTATTGTCCAAATACAATTAAAGTTAAAATTAAATTAGATTAATCTTTTTAAAAAAAATGAAAAAACATAGGCAAAGGGAGCTGTTTGTGGCCACTGCTTACTAATGGGGTAATGGTGATGGCTGGTGGGGTCACCGGTGCCTGGGCGAAGGTCGGTGACCTGCATCGATGACCCCACTAACCAGAGGCGAGGACTAGCAAGCCTTTGCCAAAGATGAGAGAGAGCAATGACCCTCTCCCAAATTTAGGTGAGGGTCGACCACCTTCACCCAGTACCCCTAGACCTTGTTGCCCAAGTCAGGGAGCGTTGGGAAGGGTGGGCAACCCTCGCCTAGATCTAAGAAAGGGTCGATGCCCTCTCTCGTCCTAGCCCTAGCCTTTGGTCAGAGACGCTGGCCCTCGCCGAGACGTCGGAGACCCCACTGGCCAATGTTGTCACCCTACTAACGATAGGGCGGTGGCCACAAACGAGAGGGAGCGCTCCCTCCTGTGTGCTCCTTTTTGTTTTTTTAGTTTGTAAAGAAAAAAAAAACTAAAAAAAGGGAAAAACTAAAAATATTTAAAAGACAAAACTTTCCTTTATCAAACAACTAGTTAAAACCCTTATTTGAAATTGATATGGTCACTTCAAGTCTTTCTTTGAAACAAAATCCACTTCCAGTTCTTATTTGAGAAAATGACGACATTTCAAGCATTTATTTGAAACAATATCCACTTTAGGCCCTTATTCAGAATGTTCCTTTAAATTTAAGTAGCATAAGTACAATTTTATATTAATGTTTCATTGGGTGATAAAAATTTACATAAGTAGGCGATTAAATTTTTTGGAGCAATTATCACAGACGTAATATGACCTTTATTTCATACATTCTCTATTATGTCTTGATTTCCATATAAAATAATTTCAATACAATTTTTTGTCTCTCATCTATATTCCGGTTGGTTGTAGACTGTTGCCGAAGGCACGCCAAGAGCCTGAGGGCATTACACCCATCTACTTTCAAGTCAGGCGCGGGTCCGGTATGTTTCACCCGAAGCCTACCTGAACTTAGTCAACAAGCAAACTTGCTGACGTGGTGTCTAAACTTCACCACCAAGTAGCCCCCAAATTCCCGACCCATATTTTACCAACCGGTCGAGAGGATGGGGAGGCAAAGTTAGGGTCACTCTCCCTGGGGAGGTTCTCCCTCCTTTACCTCCATGAGCAGTTTAAGGATCTGCTCAGGTCCATGTGTTCTTATTTTATAGTAAAAATAAAAAAAAAATCTGTTAAATACGTAGAATTTCTATTAAATTGTGATTGATGAAGAGAGGAGAATCAATTAATGAGAATGGCAAAAAATAGCCACATGGGATATTTCTCTTAGAGGCCTTCATGTGATGTGGGCTTCAACTAAGCCCAGCCCAACTCCTTGAAGTGGGAGAATGTTTGAACATTCTTTCCACCGTTTAGAGGGGCGATATATCGTCAACATAAAAGTCAGCTTAACTTTTCAAAGATTTTTCCAATGCCTAGCTTTCTTACACAGATCCAGCTTTTGAATGAGCTATGCCACATCATTGGAATGCCTCTTATTTTCCAACCAAGACTCTATTAGAATTCGAAGAATACATTATGAGCAGGTTGCCGAAATTTGTCATGTGATATCAGTTTACCCTTTGAAACACTCTTATGCAGAGATAAGGAGAAACGACAGTCACTAATTTGCTAATTTGTTTAGCTATATGGTCGATTCCTCTTTGGGTATTTGAACAGTCTTGATCGCGCATTCGAGATCCAAAATTCGTCATCCATGGACTTCGTCTAGCATCTCTCCTTCGTTCAAGAGATCTACCTACCGCTTTCCGGATACTGCTCCTCAGTCTTTATCAAAGACCCACCAAAGGAAGACTGCCTGCCTGCCCCCATTTCCTCGTGTCCCCTCCCGAACCATTTTAATCTCTCTCCCCCCCCATTCGCAACCAGGCGAGGTTTTCCGAAATTAGTTAAGTTTTCCCAAATTAAGAAGAAGGTCAATTCAATACATCATAAGACCTATATCTAAGAGTTTGAACGACAACATCAGCCCATTTACAAGCTTTCAAAGACGACTCAATCGTGTAGGACTTTGTCATGGGGTCGCTCTAGGAAGTGGCCCTCCCTTAAAACCCCGACCATTTTGTCCAGGTGTTTCTCCACACCATCTCATCTTATCCAATAGTCTGATTTTGATCGCTCGAGGACTTGTCATTTTCTCGAATTCAATTCCTTTCGATCCATCGCGCGTCTCTGACTCAAGCACAAGGTAATCTGTTTCCAACATTATAAATTGTCGCAACAAGCGTTGCAACTTCTAAGCTGTTAGGGTGTGATTCATACTCCCCATTGATAAGATGGCACAAAGGTCCCACTACCTGATAAGGAGGTGGGGTTGCGAGATGGTGCCTCGAAACTGCTAGAGAAGGTTTTATAATTTGAGCCTATATTGTTTTAGTAGCTTAGGTATAGGCACATGAATACTTACCGGATATATATAAAAAAAAATTTCTTGTAATTGAATGATGTAGTAGAGAGATTCGAGGTATTGACTATAATGGAATCCTCTACTAGACGTAGTCCTAGTTTAGGAGTGAACTGGGATAAAAACCTTATGTCTCGATTTCTTTTCTTGTTTTTATTCCCAAATTCCTTGTAATTATGCGCCGAATCCTAATATAATCCACCTTACTTACTAAAGAAAAACGGATAATCTGTAGAAATAGTTTTTCTAATAAAAGTAGACGAAACCGCCATCCAATACAGCCGTACTTTACTCGGTAATCGTATCGTACCCGTTTATAAAGGTTGCTACGGAAGGTGCTGCAGCCATGGCGATTCCGTGATGAAGAGCAATGGCGAATAAGGAGTTGAAATCCGTTGGCACGGTACGACACGATCACTTTCATTTCTGGGAACTTCTAAGGGACGATAGAGATTCAATAATTTAGGAAGCCGTCCAACCAGATCCGTGCTTGGCAATAGGACCACATTTGCCTCCCCTAAGTGGTCCACACATCGTGTGTTTTCAAATCGACTCACCACCAAGTCTTGGGACAAATCATGAAAGCGCTGCTTTGCGTACTTTTAATTGAGAAGTGGGTCTGGTAATCCTGCCTGCCGCTAATTATCAGTTCTTTTCGTTTTCGATGCTTTCCATGATGATGCGAACTCGGCGGACGCCAGGATGCAATTGTCCAAGGCTTAGGAAAAACTTCGAGCCCAGCGCAATACGAAGAAATTGAGGGTGTACCTGGGCCCCGCTGGTTGTGAACCTTTTGCATTGCGAGAATAAATATAAGTTGTTAATTATGTGGAGTGAATAATCACTCTCATCTCATGAGATGTATGGTCCATTTTGCAAGCGAATCAAATTAGCTTTAGCCTCGTCACAGCTAGGGGTGCGCGTCATTTTGGATCCCATTCGGAAACAAAACCGAATCTGACTTACTAATTTTGGGTGATTCTCGTAAGAATTGGTCCAGCTCTTAATTTCACAAATTCGGAACCGGTGATAATCAGTTTGATTCCTGATTCCTTTTGTGAAACTGGACCCGATTGGCATGCCTTGTTTTTTTTTTTTTTTTCTCTTCTAAACTCAAGTGAAGCGGCTTTACTAGTTTAAATGGTAAAACCCTAAGTTTATTGTATGTTTTGTATCTATATATACGTGTGGATGTCCATCTACTATGCACTAGGCAAGATATAGAAGAAATTGGAAAATAAAATAAAATAACAACACTTGTTCCTGGTGAACATGGTTGCTTTCCAATTTCGCAAACTAAGAACTGATCTTGTATGGTCCAATTCCAGAGTGAGAATCGGCCCACCTAAAACCAATCATTCTAAGTCACAACAATGAGCTATTGGCCCGACTAGATTTTTAAAAGAAATAAGTGCAATCAAAATTGTAAAACTTGTCACCAAAATGTCATAATATCCTAAAACTTTTAATTTATGTAATTAAGTTCTAAAATTTATCTAATTTGTGCAATCGAGTGCCTCTGTTAGTTTCATATAATTTGATCGATAGACAATACTGACATGAATTTTATTAATTTTCTCATTCTTATGCTACCATTATGAAATTGATTTTCCGTTGACATTCCTAAACGATCTAAATACTGAAAAATGATAAAAGTAAAAAAATTATTGAAAATTGATTTCCACAAGACAAACAGAGTCTTAAGGTGAATACAATTAAAAAATGCTCCGCGGGCACTTGTTAAGAAGACATGCTAGCTCTGATAATTATCGGGTTGTACGTCGAATACTATTTGTGGTACTCAACAAAGACTAATCACATGAGGGTTTGAATGGTGAGGGTGAGGTTAGATTTATTTTCTTGAAAAACGGCTTTCTGGAATTTTTTTTTTTTTGATTTAGAAAATGTAACATATTTTGAAACGAATGGCGTTTAAGAAAAAAAATATTTTCATTTCAATGTATTGATTATAACATGAAAAAAGGACAAATGCAGCAAAGATTACATATTCATAGGCATCTTTTAATTCGAACTTGTTAGTAAGTGGTGAGCATATATTGTGAAGAAACATTTGGGAAAACTTCAAATAATGCCTCGAATTGCTATAATTTTTTCAAAGAAAGTTTAATGTGGAAATTATTTCAAATATGAATATAAAATATCTTTATTTTCTTAAATAAGAGCTCAAAGTGACCATATTAGTCTAAAATAATAGCCCGATCTCATTGGTTGAAGGGCATTTTGGCATTTTACTTTTCAATTTTTTTTTTTTCCTTTTCCTTTTTCTTTTTCCCTTTTCTCTCTTTCCTCCGTCAACTAGGTGAAGGTCATTGGACTCAAGCAAAGGTCACCCTCGCTCAATGCAAACTTGCTTGGATTTAAGACTATTCGATCACTTTACGTTTTTATTTGAAATGATTTGACCACTATAGATTTCAAATAATGCCTCGAAATGCTTTTTTTTTCAAATAAATTTTAATGTGGACATTATTTCAAATATGAATCTAAAGTATCTTTATTTTTTTAAATAATGGCTCAAAGTAATCATGTTAATCTTAAAGAATAGCCCGATTTTATTGGTTGAAGGGCATTTTGGCATTTTATTTTTCAATTTTTTTTCCTTTTTTCCCTTTTCTCTCTTTCCT
Source organism: Eucalyptus microcorys (assembly GCA_014182515.1). NCBI lineage: Eukaryota > Viridiplantae > Streptophyta > Magnoliopsida > Myrtales > Myrtaceae > Eucalyptus > Eucalyptus microcorys. The sequence continues at coordinate 5,764,968 of CM024565.1, forward strand.
CCGTCAACCAAGTGAAGGTCGCCGGAATCAAGCAAAGGTCACCCTCGCCCTATGTGCCCTTTGCTTGGATTTAAGACTATTCAATCACTTTACGTTCTTACTTGAAATGATTTGATCACTATAAGCCTTTATCTGAAATAATGTCCAATTTAAATTTTTATTCGAAAAAAATAATGACACTTTACATTCTTACTTAAAAATTTTTGGAAACGTTTCGATTCCCAAAGTTCTGATTTTGAACCTTCCCTATTTTGAACTTTTTGATTCCCAAAGTTCTGCTTTTCAACCTTCTGTATTTTGAACTTTTGATTTCCAACGGTTTCGAGGCTCTTCTTGATGACGCCCTCCGTTTCTTTTTTCCTTGACTTTTTAACAAAAATACGCTCAATTTCTGACGTGTCGCCAAATCACGGCCGACCATCGCGTTGACTTTCTAAACCACCCCCCTCAAACGGGCGGTCGATCCGGATCCGTCCGCTACGCAAGCATCGGGGACCGCCCCAGGCCACCCACCCGCTAGTCCCCTTTTGAAAAAAAGATCAAAATCCCCTACGCGCGAGTCCAGCCCCCTCCCTCCCTTCGTGCGCGCCACGTGGTGGGCCGTGACGTCTGACGTCACGGACGGTGGAGATCCCCGAGCTCGAACGAGCATCGCGCGCACGCCGACGTCCGACGCACGAAACCGCGTGGCGACAGGTGGATCAAGCGTGGCGGTCAGATGGGGGCGTTGACCGTCAGCTTGAGGGAGGGGCGAATTTACCCTTTTGCCCCCCCGTCGTCCGGGAAAATAGGGGAAATTCCGGATTTTTTTCCTTCCTTCCGAAGTAGGAAATAGCCGTTGCGGGCGATGACGTCAGCGGCGGGGTCGAGGTGTCCCCTCGCGTGATTAAGACGGAGCTTCTCCTTAATTCCTCCGATACGTGCCACGTCAGCAACGTTTTTTTGCAGACAGTATTCTTGTGGCTATTAGAAATTGTTGGGGAAATAGAAATCTTATCCGGAACAAAATTGACTCTTCATCCTTTTTTTCCCCATTTAATTTCTTGGATTTAAATCCAAATGACCATGACATAAGCAATGCGGTGCTGATTTTCCGGCGAAATTTCTGGAAATTGTAAAAAAAAAAATGTTTGCAGATTAGATATTTTTATTATAATCTTAGATGCACTGAAAACATTTTTTCTGCATTTATTTTCTGAACCTAGTGATACTTTGTGATACGTACAAGATGAGAATGGGAATCGGAGCGAAGTACGAGTAGTAATATCCTAGGCCGATTTTCTGCAGATGAAGATTATGGGCTAGATTATGTTTTTTTTTTTTGAAGAAAAGGAGCTACCGGAAAGCCTTTTTCTCATTTTCTACAATTCGGCACTGTTTAGGAAAATTAATCAATAAAAAGATATATTCTCATCTTCAACAATAATTTACATGTAGAGTTTATATAACAATCTAAGCTTTATAAAGCGGTGATTGATTTTCGAAAATCAATTCAACTCAGAAATCCTGATTTTTGACACCTGAACCCTCCTTAAGAAAAATGTGACTAATGGGGGAGTTTGAAAAATCTTTAGAAGAAGGGCTTGTTTAGAGGGAAAGAAACTACTTATAACTTTATCTTACTTTTCCCTCAAATTAAAAACTCTAAATTTTAGAAAATCTCGAAAACATCTTGAAATATTATATCATAAAGCCCATAAGATTTATTAAAGTTTAAAATTGAAGCCACTCAAAGTTTTAAGTGGAGAGATGATTGAGAAAGTTGAGTCTCTCTATAACAACGTTATGCACGAGTACCTTCAGATTTAGGTCATTTCTCCACTATCCCTCTATCCAATAAGTTAATAATAATATAACGTAATTTGTCCCAAAAATATAAAAAAATTTCTATTATGAGAAAATTATTCAATATCCTCATTTACATTCTTTTAGATACATAGCATGTTTGGGACATGACTAGTTAGAAAAAAAGTAATATAAGAAGAGAATGGCTGAAGAGATAACCATCAAGATCAAATTGCTACAATAGCCTTCGAATTTTTCCTTAGTAGAAAAGTGGGCATGGCATAAAAATCACATCAGTTATGTCCCTAACAAAAAAGATGCCAATTCAATCACCAAGTAATGGTATGGAATACAATTAAGTTCATCCGGCTATAAGTGTGACACGTCATAAGGCCGACATTTGTAGCTTTGACTTGGCGTCGAGTTAGAAAATGGGTCAGTAAAATAAAAACAAAATAGCCAAAATATAAAAAAAAAATGGAGAAGAACAAAAAAAGATTTCCAAATAAAAGAAAAAAGAAAAAAAAAACTCAGGATCGGGGAGCAAAACCCCTGCACGCGCGCACGCATCTTTATTTGATTTTTTTTTTTGCTTTTCCCATTTTTCTGTTGATAATTTTACTTTCTTTTTTTCAAATTATTTAAAGTGATTAAACAGATGTCACGTCAGATATCCATCACATCACCCTCGCCAAATTGATTGGGAAAGCTTCGGAAAAGACTTAAATTACACGAATTCAAAATATTTAAAATTTGAGCACACTTTTTTCAAACTAGTCTGGTTGCACTCTGCGCAAAACGTTAAATATTTTCCTTTCGATGGGAGATTTATACCGATCTAATGACACCAACCTTTTTCCCCATATCATTTTCGGTTTACCCCATTTTCCATCATGCTTCCAAGGCACTAGGATCAGAAAAGTGACCCAAATACGGCCAAGCACGGTCACGGAATGAACGGCAAAGAGAAAAAAGAGAGAGAGAGAGAGAGAGAGAGAGAGAGGGGAAATAAATAAAACAAAATTGAAGAGACAAAAAAAAATTGAAAATATAGGGAATATACCTCCCCAACGCATGTTAAAATGCCAAATACAAACCATCATCATCTCTCTCTCTCTCTCTCTCTCTTCTCCCACAAACCTGAAAAAAAACCTAACAACATCATCAGTCTCTCTCTACGCCATTCAAGAAAATCAAGAAACCCCTCAAACCCTCGAGAATATCTGAGCAGGAACAGGAACAGGAACAGGAACAGGAACAGGAACAAGAACAAGAACCAGACCCCACGCCCCCCACCCGACAGTGAATCCCTCGTCGCCTTCCCACGGCGATGGTCCACTGAACCTCTCCTCCCCAAACCCTGCCTACCCACCATCCTCTTCCTCCTCCTCCTCCGCCTGCTTCCTCACAAGATCCCATCATCCATGGCGGGCACCAGCACCAGCACCACCCCCGCCGCCGTCGCCGCCGCCGGGGTTTCCAGGTCCACCTCCGGCTCCAAGAAAGAGGGGCAGCCGCTCCTCCTGGGGCGCTTCGATGTCGGGAAGCTCCTGGGCCACGGGACCTTCGCCAAGGTGTACTACGCCCGCAACGTGGAGTCCGGGGAGGGCGTGGCCATCAAGGTCATCGACAAGGAGAAGATCCTCAAGGGCGGCCTCATCGCCCACATAAAGCGCGAGATCTCCATCCTCCGCCGCGTCCGCCACCCCAACATCGTCCAGCTCTTCGAGGTCATGGCCACCAAGGCCAAGATCTACTTCGTCATGGAGTACGTCCGCGGCGGCGAGCTCTTCAACAAGGTCGCCAAGGGCCGCCTCCGGGAGGAGGTCGCCCGTAAGTACTTCCAGCAATTGATCTCCGCCGTCTCCTTCTGCCACGCCAGGGGCGTGTACCATCGGGACTTGAAGCCCGAAAATTTGCTTCTTGACGAGGATGGCAATCTCAAAGTCTCGGATTTTGGGTTGAGCGCGGTCTCCGACCAAATTAGGCAGGATGGTTTGTTTCATACGTTTTGCGGAACCCCTGCGTATGTTGCCCCTGAGGTGCTAGCTAGGAAAGGCTACGATGCCGCTAAGGTTGATATTTGGTCTTGTGGTGTGATTTTGTTTGTCCTGATGGCTGGTTACTTGCCCTTCCACGATCAGAACATCATGGCCATGTATAAGAAGATTTACAAGGGCGAGTTTCGGTGTCCCAGGTGGTTCTCGACCGAGCTATCTAAGCTGCTCACGCGGCTCTTGGACACGAACCCGGATACCCGGATCACGATTCCGGTGGTAATGGAGAATAGGTGGTTCAAGAAAGGGTTTAAGCATATCAAGTTCTACATCGAGGACGATAAGCTCTGCAGTGTGGAGGATGGAGAGGAGGACGACATGGGTTCTTCGTCGGACCAGTCTTTGTCCGAGTCTGATAGCGAGGTGGAGATGCGGAGGAAAGTCACGACATTGCCGAGACCCGCGAGCTTGAACGCGTTTGATATCATATCATTCTCTCGGGGTTTCGATTTGTCGGGTTTGTTCGAGGAAGCGGGAGACCAGACGAGATTCGTGTCGGGGGCACCGGTTTCACAGATTTTATCGAAATTGGAGGAGATTGCAAAGTTGGTCAGTTTCACCGTAAGGAAGAAGGACTGCAGGGTGAGCTTGGAGGGGTCGAGGGAGGGAGTGAAGGGGCCATTAACTATTGCTGCCGAGATATTTGAATTGACACCATCGTTGGTGGTAGTGGAAGTTAAGAAGAAAGGCGGTGACAAAGGAGAGTACGATGAGTTCTGTAATAGGGAATTGAAACCTGGACTGCGGAATTTGATGAAGGAGGAGGCAGCAACATCTTCTTCTTCGTATTTGCCATCTGATAGTGAATAGAGAGGGAGGAGAGAATGGGTATGCTTTTACCTCTCTCCTTTTTCTTTGCTAAGCTTGTATCATATTATCCTTTTTGATGTGCTTTTCTTTTTGGGGTGTACTTAGATGGGGCATTAGCTGTTATTATGTAATTTAAGTGCTATTCTTGTATCCAACAAGGAAGTACCAAGAGTGAAATGCAACTTTCTTATATCTTAGGCTCTAAGCTCTCTGCAATGTTTGGCATTGCCTTATTTCATATCAACATTACAAATGGCAGGCACGGTGCAGGCCATTTTTTGTATTCCATAAGTACTGTGTGGTGGAAAATTTGAGATTGACATTCGTATCAATCTCAAAGTGATAATTGACATTTGTATCAATCTCAAAGTGATAAGCATATAAGCTCTAAAAGTCCTCCCATTTGCATAAAATTCTTGAAAATGCAATATGTTAAAGCTGCTCTGCAGCTCATTTTGCTATTGCAGTAACTTTCATTTGAACAGAAATCTTATTTTTGGTGTTTTCACTTTGATCAATAAGATCGAGGTAGTCAATGTTTATACACTTTGGCTCTCCAGATATTTATGTCCATGTAGTTTATTCAATACTGTACTTGATCCTACATTTTGGAGTTCCTAATTTCCAGTTAAACTTGAACACAAGCATGTTCTGACCAGCAAACCTGACCTGAAAACTGGTGGAGTCTGGGTCTGGACGATATCTTCTTTTGTGTCCGCTTGCTACTAACCGGAGTTTAAGAGGGAAAAGTCTTTTGTCTTAGCTTGTTGATGTAGTTGGCTACGCCTTCCCTTTTATATGAACAAGAATAATGGCGAACCTGCCCTTTTTTTCTCACACAAATACCGTGTAAAAGAAAATTTGAGATTGATTTTTTTAGTAACCTCAAAGCGATAAGCTCTTAGATTATGATAAAAGTCCACCCATGCGCAGAATTTTCTTGAAAAGCAATATACAATTTTCTACTCTGCAGCTTGTTTAGTAGTTTCATTCAGGTAAGTTCCTTTTGAAGTTTTGAGTACACCTCTTATTTTTTGTGCTGACTTTGATAAGTCAGATTGAGTTAGTCAATGTTTAAGGTAGTTGCATCTCTCCGGCTAGCTTTTAGGTCCACATGGTTTATTTGATAGACGCAATTCAATGAGGAGTTCCTCATTTGCAGTTAAATGTGAACGCCAGCATGTTTTGACATGAGAACTGGTGCAGTCTGGACATGGTGTTTCCGTCCATTTTGCTGCTAAAGTCTTTAAAAGAAGATCCAGCTACCAGCTTTGAGGTTTTTAGTTTAGATCATCTATATTTCCTTGGACTTGGATGCAAGAAAACGTGCCCAACACCAGGAAAGATCCCAGAAAGCCCATACTCAGGCATTGAGCACAATAGAACATTATAAAAAGCATTGGGATATTAGACTATGGTTCAAAGGCTGATTGGAATTTGAATTGAACATCTTCATTCTTTTTGCTAAGATAAAGACATCGCAAGAGAACATGATAGAAAGATTTGAAATGTAAGACTATGGACATGTTTTTTTTCTTTTTTTAATACCACTTTGCTAAAAGGGAGAATGATGATGTTCTGGTAGGTATTAGCTTTGGACCTCTTTTGTGTTGGGGGAATATGGGCATTCGTCTTCTGCGAAAGATGAATTTGGCAGACAATGACGTGGCACCAGATTTAGGTAGACACTAATATTAAAAGCATGAGAAGTCAATCTCTGCACCAATGTTTTAGGTGGGCACTGATGGAGGATGAGAATTGACGTTGCCAAAAGGGCTACTTGGCAGAAATTTGGACAGTGTGCATTTACTTTCTGTTCTTTTCCCTCCATTTTCTGGGTCAAATTATGTTACTTTGGAGTTTGCGAATCCTCTTGTGCCTCCATTAAATGCACGTTGCGTAAACACGAGGGACAGGTCATTTGGATCGGGCTGCAGCATGTTGATTTTCCTAATTTTCTGTATTTCTCCTTCTTATTGGACCGTCCAAACGACACAGACCTTATTGTATAGCAACGAGGCATGTTCACATGGTGTCATTGAATTGTCGAGGTCTCTTGGTTATTGCAAATCGGGTGACAAGAAATTTTCCTACGTAGGAAATGAAAATGCCTAACTCGTGTGATGTCATGTCAGCATATTACGTAGCATACATCTTTTCCATCACAATGGGCTTGTGGCTAATATGTTAGGGTCAATGAGGGACATAAACGGGGAGTCCACCCGCCTGGCGCCTTGGAAACAGAGTGGACAATTCACGTCGGAGCGCCATGTCAATCGGCAGCAGCATCAAACATCACAATAAGTGCGTTTTGAAGGGGAAAAACACGTCGCGGCGATTCATCCTAACATAATGATTAATCAACGTCATCACCGTGCACGGTGATGGTCGCTAGTTTTTTTCCTGGTCTTCTCTTGTCAGTCTTTTGCCTCTTTGCATTGCGTCTTCTCGTACCTTGTTATCAAGCCCCGTGGTACATTGCCAGCCCTAAGGGAAACCTTTCGATGAATGGGGTACAGGATTGGTCCTTTAACATGGTAGGTACCGTGTGTGAAAGGCCCACGCTTTGTCAAGCTGTTTGAAATATGGCTTTCATGGTCGTGACTCTCTGTCTAGCTGTGATCTACTCCAATCTTGTCATTGCTGAAGTGTCTTGTGAAAGTTGAATTCCTGCTATCTCGAAAATTTGTCAGTGGTCATTTTCCTTTGAGAAGTCATTTGAAACGACTCCTCGAATTTATCACCATGGAGATATTTGCGTTGACTTGAAAACTTTAAAGGTCACCAGCGTTCTTGGTCTTTGCTTTTTGTAAATTATAAGTTAAATTTTAAAACGAGTGAATTTGCTCACCTTCATTGTTAATCGCATAGATGCAATTTTTTAGTTTACTATCTGTAAAAGATGTAACCACTGAAATCATTGTAAGTCTATGCAATAAAAATAAATTTTTTTTTTAAAAGCATAGTGCATGGTAAATATTATTATTGCCAAACTTCCAGCCTAGTTTGCCCTACATATAAACTCGTGAATGCGGGAGACAAATATGCTATCCAAAACAATTGACCGCTTCTTAGTCTCTAGACAACAAAAACCTACTTTATAAACCTTTTTAAGTTTTACAAATTTTTCGATCTACTGAATCCATAGAGTGGCAAATGAAGAGCATATTCACATAAACAATTGACCTTATCGGGTTAATAGTGCAACCCTAGACATCTAATGGCATCGGATCTTGAGGAAGAGAGGTGTATGCGATAGATATTATCGAAACTCGGTCCTATCTTTTATATATATGGTATCTCAATTACTTTTGAAATCAACTTTAAAGTCACGACATGGCAGCATTCTTTTCCATTACATTGCTTTCTACAACATAATTTGAGATTTTTGCCGAACAAAAAATAAAATAAAATCGAAAGATTTTATCAAGATGATGTGATAAATTCCTGTTAGGTCCTAAACAGACACGAGCTCAATGACCACTAATAAAGTATCATATTATTTAGAAAACTAATTCAATAGATGGGTCTTGGTGTTCCTAGCATTCCTAGGGGAAAAAAAAGAATCTCAAATGAAGCAAAATGTAAAGTGGAGTTGCAAGGTACTTTTGTCCAAACAGAATCGACGTGTTGGTTTGGGTATAAGAGGATATCCATCTAATAGCATTCGTTAAGACTCAAACAATTGCGTGCAAACTATTTTAGGTTATAGTTACCTATGCTTGTTTTATGGGTCAAATGTTTGAACTTAATCAATTCGAAGGATTTGCTGGGTATTTTATGATTTTTTAGGTAGTTGGCCTACCCATATCTATCCTATGATTAAAAAAGTACTTTTAAACCAAAAATGCCAAGCCATTAGCTGTATTTCGGGGGTTATCTAATTAATGTTTGGATAGAAAAAAAACATTCTATTTTGACGTGCTTTGAATTGAAAGGCTGTCGTTTCGAGTGCATCTATCTTACTTTTGAAATTGATTTTCAGAATCAGAAGCGATGTTCCCTTTTTATAACTCAAAGACAAGGATCATCATGCGGGAAACAAAGTTGTCCTTCGGACATGCGTGCACTTCAGAAACCCCAGCCATGCACATGCCTTTTTGAAAGTGATTGCCGTCATGCCAGTTTCTACGCAAGGAAACATCCAAAGAGAGAAGCAAAAAGAAGAGCTCACGCACAGCAAGAACAAAAGAGAACCTTATTCATGTCCCATATTCCCATTGCACGTGAACCCCTCACGCATCCGCACCTGCTTCTGATGATGGTGACGGCGGCGAGGGGGAGGAAGTGAAACGTTATGAACTGAGAGAGATTTCAGTTGGTGAACATGATGAGCGTCGTCGCTCGATCCCAGCAATATGAACTGCTGTAGTCGTCCATCATCGCTTTTCTTATAAAAGGCCTCAGTTTGAGAATGATTTGCATAACTCCTGCGGGCGATGTACGGTAATTTTCGATACATCGAGCACCAAACGCCATGGGGGAGGAGTCGACACTGCTGACCCCTTTGGTGTGTTTGAGCCATCGACATCGAGTTCAAACTAGGCCTCTTGAAGATGCTCATTGAAGGCATTATTTTAGAAAAGGGTTCGAGATTGATCTTTTCTTTCTAACATAGGTATCGAAACCTTTGGCTTTCGAACAAACTTTACATTTACGCATAAACCACATCACCTGTGCGCATCAGCAAATGCACCTCTCGTGTGATGGCGAGTGTTGACTTTGAAGTTACTCTGAGTAAGAGATACTATGCTTTGAACTCATCTATCCTGCCCAAATGAAGCAATTGGGGAGTAGTCATATCACCGTTTGCAGCAGTTACTGTCTAGGCATATCAATTGGCAAATGATTTCATCTCAGTTTTGGTCAATTCCAGCTTCGTCTCGAGTCTTGACATAGAGCTTTTCAACTAAACAAAAGGCCAAATCAGACCAAGCATTCGCAATGCAGATTCACCAGACGAGTTACACAAGCGGCTATAAAATGGAAACTCCGTCATCTTCGTCCTTGCTCCGAAGGCCATATCTTGTCAGCTCTAGGTTTGGCCGAAGAAGATGTTGCTGGAGACACCTCTCGGTGCGTTCAAGCTCCGGGTGGTCCGTACCTGGAGAAGATGTACAAACTGTTACTGTTACTGTCATATCATAGTGTTATAAGTTTACGAGACAAGATGGTACTAGGGCTTTGCAATGGCCATTTTAGGAGAAGCTCTTGTGCTCTCTTTAGATGTTTTGACACAGCCACAGAAAAAAAGCTGTCCTCGAAACGTCGATTCACGGGCAATTACCTTATGAACCATATAACGTACCCGATATAATCTGGGAATCTGCTGGCGCGCGCGAGATTCATTTCGTTACCTATACTAGAGTCGCGAAATAATTTCTTGACGTTATATATCCAGCTCGATTCTAAAAGCACTTTGGACCATGGTCATCGGAGATCAATAGGCGCAGATGTCTCGTTACTTTCCCCATGGATGCAAGCTCTTCTGCACCAAAATGGAGTATCTACTGGCTACTCGGCCCGTCTCCGCTGTCACAACTGCCGTCCGTTCTACTCCGAGTCACCGGAGAGGTGGAGAGAGAGAGAAATTTTCCGGAAGAGGACTAGAGCAAAGAGAGAGAGGGCGAAAGGTTGTCGAGTGATGAGCAATTGAATGAGAAAAGATGTGGAATACATATGGTTATTTTGCAAATGCATGTGATATGGACAACATAAGTGATTATCCGGTAAAGACGAGAACTAAAACAAATGTTGAAGATCATCCTAATTCCATATATTATATATGATGTGATGGACATAATCAATTACATTGGAAAAATTACTCATAAATTTATGAATATGACAGAATCTCGATACTGCTATATTCTAAATACTATAAAATTATCGACCCTTGCTAGACAGAAATAAAATAATATCAAACTCTATAAAGTTACATATATCCTTGTCACTACCCGAAAAGATAAAAGACAGACTATGAAGACATTACATTCGAACTCCCCCACTCACAAATGGCAACTAGCGACAGCTTCCCTCCAGATCAACAACGTTCCTATTGCTGCTTCCTCGAGCGGATGAACCTCCAGGAGTCCGACCTCGCCGAGGTTGTTGGGGCTTGGCAGCGACCACTGGAGGCTGCTCATCTGCAGGAACATCGAGTACTTCGAGGAGTACGTCGAGAAGGGGCGCTGCGTAGCCCAGGAGGATGTGGCGGGGTTCTCGGCGAGTCACCTTGCCAGGATCGATGCTTCACAGGTACGAAGACTGGAATTGGCTCAATATATTCTTGCTGACCCTAAATATTGTATGGTAATGGATTGCGTGGATGCTTGTTTCAGGTGGTGTCTATGGAGGTGAAGGGTTGTTTTCAAGGAGGCGGTGGAGGTTCACCGCCTTTGTTATTGTCGGTCAGTGGTGGACGGTGGTGGAATGTAGCGAAGAAATTGGTGGCGGCAAAAGGTCGTGGCGGCTGTTCAGAAGGTGAATGCGGTGGCGGTGTCGAATTGGTCCTGTTTCACAATCGACGGGGGCGGTGGGGATGCGGCGAAGATGGCGGTGATGGTTGCGGTTTGATGACATGCGAGGGGTGATGGTGCACGTAAAGCTTTTTCTCATTTGCACACTATCAGTGGAGTTGATAGAAATTTCACTGATGGTACCTGTTTTCAAGACTGGGATTTTGTATGCAGACTCCTGTTGTTGACATGGAAGAATATGGATGCTGTACCACCTTCTATAGTTATATCTTAAAATTAATAAATCCCCGTTCTCTTTCTTTGTTGTTGACATGATTCAATATAGTTAGTCTTCATCACAAATAAAATCGCATATCATGAATATTATCCATATTGATGTATCTAAATTATGCCATTACAAGACATCATCTTCTATTACTGAAAGAATTTTATTGTTTGGGCCAAAAGTAACTGATATTATAGTACTTTTTTTGTCAAAATTGTTACTGTTACTGATATTGCTCCTAATTTCTTTGATTCGATTCATTTTTAGTTAGTTACAAGTCAGAATGGGTTGGGTCCCGATCAGATTGGATATGGATTGCTAATTTTTTTTTTTTTTTTTTTTTTTTTATAGAAACAGATCAATATGAATTAAATGGGTTAATTTGGCTTGGACAGATTTTTGATGCATCCAAATCTGATTGATTCGACCACCTTTTTGGCAAATCTAGTTTTGATTGCCATACTATCATGCATGTCGCCGGCGTATATATATGTACTTACATCTGCAGGGCAGGACAATCGAAGAAGAGGAGAAGCAGACAAGGCAGATGGCGAGGCTGCAAGAGAAGATCGCCGACCAGCCAATCGTGACCATCACAAGGAGGATGGACTGCACGGCAGAGCCGGGCCAGGAGGCTGATGTCGCACTCAACGAGTCCGAGAGGCAGATGCTGGCGATCATGGAGAAGGCCAACGGGCTGAGGCTGGACACCCTCGAGGAGATGGTTGGGGCACTCCCGCCGGTGCATGCCGTGGACGTCCTGGCGGCGATCAGGAAGCCCCACCTCTGCATCTACGAGTAGGGCAAGCGGAGGGACCACAACTGCGGCACGGGCTAATAAAAACTCATCCCTCCTCCGCGCTCACCTGAGGTTCAAAGTCTCTCCACGTAATTGTGAAGCTCTCTCTCTCTTCTTGTTTTTCCATGCGTAACATAGCATCGTCTAAGGGGAGTTTCGTCTTGAAGAGCTTTGCCTTCGCAGTGCCCATGTTTTGATTGTGTGATGCAGTCGTGTCATGAGCAGCAAGCTAACACGAACAATACCATAACATTTTTTATTGACTAATTATTTCAAATGATAAATTATTATTTTTAAGAAATTATTTTTAAAATTTTTCAAATTCCATGAAACAATTAAAACACTAAAAAGCCGCTTTACAACAAATCATTACATCAAAGCCCAATGAGTCACTCAAGTCAAGCATATTCATACTTCTCAAGATCTGTTCAACTCGCAGCATTAGCACTTGCTCCGAAGAATCAACCAAGACAAGCCCGAAATTTGCAGAGGACGAGAGACCAAACCCAAGACCTCTTGGGCACTTCCGTGCCAAAATGCGGCAGCAGAGAAGCTGCTCTTCATTCATGATCAAGGCGGCGATACGACCCGAGACCAGCAGGGCAACAGAGGACTGGCTGCTTTAACTAAACAGTACGGTTTCTCAAAACCCAGATTTCGGTTTTGACCCTCCACATTCCCCCCTCCCCCTCATTTTGTGCCGGATCTCTTGAGAAGAGAACATAATGCATTGCGTAAAATTGAAATTAACTCCCAGAATTGAGTTGTAAATACAGTTAAATGAACAATGTCCCCAACTCTGCTAGCAAATTTATCACACTATCAATCAGTCTATCCCTACAGCTACAAGCAAACCCAGAGTCAGGAGGTTAAAAAGGAGTGTAATATGCAAAAATACAGAAGATGACTCAAAGATCAATGAAAGACAAAATTTGCTATTTCCTTCTCGAATAAAACATAAGTACAGAAATCGAATCTTCCCCTTATTTTCGTGATGACCCGAGAAAAATCGTCTGCAGATCTGCCTGCTGATCAATTGCATAAACTCAACAACCATCCGCATATTGAATGGAATCCCAGCAAAACCTGTAGTTATGCATGTTGCTCGAATGGAGTATTCATTCACTTTATAATCGGGATATGGAACAAAATGATAATTCCCTGACAGAAAAAAAAGGAAGATTTCAAGGATCATGATCTCCAAAAGAAAATAAATAAACCGAAGACGATGGTGCAAGCACATAGATACTCCGCTACGGCATCTAAGAGAACACACTGATAGTGTCTGTGCTATGAAATTCTCAAAGTTTACTCAGCAGATTATTCTTGAGAACTCATTAAATTCTTGAGAACTCATTAAAGAAAAACAATCCACTAAACGCACTTTTAAGTGACATCTCTTTAATGACAAACGGCAGGCTCAAAGACAAATGCATGACAACATAACAACTTTCGACAAAGTGTTCACCAGCAATGGACTTTTGCAACTTAAATAAAGAATCAACAGAAAAACTAAAAACACAGTAAGAAGATTCAGTAAGTCTCCTAACAAAGTAAATATTCCGATCAAATTTAATGTACAACGAGCAATGGACCAGATCAAATCCTGCGTACTCAAATAGAAAAATACAAAAATGCCACAACTATTGATTAACATGAATATACTAACATGAACACCTATCCTCCAACACGAAAGATACCTGTACTTCATGCATTCTGCTGGACTTGGCGGTGTATTTGAAGCACCCAATCAACATAACCATTGGTGCCGCCCATCTGGTCCTCAACAAGGTTTGCAAGGAGAAGAAACCCTTCTCTTGGCTGCTCTCCTTGTCTTATAAGATGACACAACTGGTAGTATGAAGGATCAGTCTCCCTCAGTTTCTTGAGCAGGGCAAAGAGCCTTTTAGACATTTCGTGGTTGAGTTCAGTGAAGTTAACTTGATTCTAGTAAGAAAAATGAAAGCTAAAAAATTAAGAAGAAGAAAAGACAATAGACCAATTTGAGATTATAAATGAAAAAATAAAACAGGCCTAACAGCAGAACTAAACAAGGGGCGCCTAATTGATTTAAATGAAGTTCAGAACAGAATAACAAAATTACATAGAACCCATCTGTTGAGAGAGTTGGCCACACATATCTGCACCACTATGCACTACTTTGCTTCAAAACCAAAATAACAAAGAACAGTCCACACAGTGAGATAGAATCCACACATTCACAAAAGGTGTAAAGTCAATCGCAAGAAATGAGTATCAAAATAGAACTTAGTTGCCACTTCACTCATCCGAATAATTGCTATTCATCCTTTTGAAAGTCTCTGGCTGTTAATTTTTTTACTTCACGATAACTTTCAAGACAGCCACAGTAACTCTAATATTCGAGACAAATTACCCATGGTTCTACTGAAACTTTATAGCTCTACTTTCAACATCTGCAGGAAACATCTGTTTAGCACCAGTTTCAAGGACTCACGCTTTTTCCCCAAGATTGATATCACAATACTACTGGTTTTGGATCTCCCAGACCACTCCAGCAGGAATTATCACTCTGATTTTAGTGCCTCCAGCCAGTTTAAATCCCAACCATAGCACTGACAATTTCAGGCACGATATCTTTTTGATGAGTAACCAGTCTATGCATAAATAACTCGGCATTTTTCCTTCCCTCCTTTCTCTTTTTCCTTTTTGGCATGGGGAATAAGCCAACTCAGTAATTAGCAATAGCGCCCACATAAAAGTGAAAGTGTACTATTCAGAACATCTCTAGGTCGGCAACTGTGACTTGGCAATGCACGAATGGTTCATTTCTCATTTCCTTCACTACTGATCTTTCCGTGAGTACCATCCCATTAACTGTTCCATGATCTTTTACCAAAGCTAGACAACAAAACATCAGTCCATCATGTATCTCCAAATATAACTATGTTTCCCATGAGATAACTCAGTCACCAGTAATCCTCCATATACTTCACATCTTGCAGAGAGTATCCAACCAACAAAACTAGCAATTTAAATCTGGCATAAATTCAGGTCAATAAACTGACCATTGAATTTATCCACAATCCTAAAGGAATAAATTCAGTCGATAGCCAAGCTGAATAACTCTTTGCAGTGGTATATTTAGGGGGGAAAAGGAAAAAATAACAATCCAATGCAAATAAGAATGGCTGAAAAACTAACCCTTGATAAATCAGCTGCAAAGTCTTGCCCCAACAAATTCTTGGATATATCAGGTGAAAGCATTCTACCAAACCATATAATAAAGCGGAAGCCATCATCAAACAAATAAAGCCCCCTGGAGTCTAAGCTCTCTGCAGTCAATGGTAACCTTTTGATTGCGTTCTTAAGCTCATCATCCAGATAAGATCCCTGCAAGAATGTTGCAGACATAGTATCAAGTACTTTGAAGGACCAACAAAGTCCTTTATGGAAAACCCAATGCAATCATGAGATTTGAGGGTCATTACCTTCGTCAGATACTCATCAAGCCTAATTAAGTTCGGATATAAAAGTTTTAACAATTTTTTCACAGGCAATGCCATCATGGTGAAACCAGCTGCACTACGTTCATCGAGTGGCACATCAGCATACCCTCCTCTTAGGGCTGTTGATTTACAAAGGGCCAAGCCGTATAAAGGCAAAAACTTCAGGGATTCTGGATATATCATCCTGCCTCCCAAACGATGCTGCACTGCGTAAAGATTTTTATATTCCCTGAGTGCTTTGACTATCCTCAGCTGGACAGCACTTCGAGCATCCTCCAACTTATGAGTCAATGTCTTCTCAATTGCTACAGTGCATAGACCAAGGTTAGAAAATCAAAGCAATATTTACTTAGAATTGAGCAGCAGAAGTCATTCACAGCTTGAGAAATCTTTTTAACTCTACCTAGCCTACTGAACAAAGATATAATGGCACCCGCGTCTGCCTGGCGGTACATTTCTCCTAGATCTGTTACGGTGGGAGCTGCAGCTGTGTGTACTCTAATACGCCTTTCTCCACAAGATGCAGTGTATCTTTGTCTGTCAAGGGCATCCAAACGTAAATGTCTATAATACCAACCAGAATGCCCTAATTCCAATTGAAGAAGCAGTGCAAGGGCTTGAGATTGTAGAAATATTACCCAGAAGCATGCTGAACTATACAAACATAAATATTTATGATATAAAAAAAAACTATCGATAAGTATTTATCAGAACCCATAAACTAAGCCAACTATAATGCAAAAGCAGATGTGAACTCCTCAAGTTATTCATAGTAACATGATGGAAAATTTGGAAAGTTACTGTACAGCACAAAGTACACGTTACAACAGGAAGTTGACTGATGACCACAACTGAGCCACTCTAATCTTTCAATTTTAATCTTAAAGTTAACATAATTATATGGACCGGGGAAAAGAAAATGCATTGGAACAAGATTTACACATGGGACTATATAAGAAAGGAAAAGAGCATGAAGCAAATGCTGGTACAAATATGGAAACAGTAGAAGTGAAAAAAAATTTGCAGATAAAGAACCATCCTCATCGAAGGATACAGCAAAGCAACTTGGAAATATACTGTTTGAGTTGTCAGTAATGTATCTTCAAGAGATAGCTGCATTGCATATGCTTTATCACAATCCACAGCTGGAAGCGCCAATAAGTCGGTGGATCTTAACATAAAATTTCCATGGTAAGATGTGAAGCGAATTCCTGCAAGTTTCCATCAAGAAACAAAGTAACTACATGTTGCCCAAAGCACATGAACAAATTAAATTGCTTGATAGCCACTTTTGAACATCATCCACAGACCTTTCCCACATCTTACACGCATAACAGACTCCCAGGCAGTTTCCCTGGTGAGATCTCTGGCTAACTCATGCCTCAGCTTCTCTCTGTGAATATTTGATTGAAAGCTGGGATAGTAGTAGACTTGACCCCCAGTGTATTTCGCGAGGGTTCCTACATAGATATAACGTGACAAGCATTCATCCTCCAAGGAATGTATAACGCATCAGATGCATACATCAGCAGCTTTATGTTATTGTGCACAGGAAATGGTTAGAAATATGCCCTTATTGGATGTAAGCTAAATCTAAACATCATTTCACATAGAAGACTAACTACGGAGGTCTTTATAGCAGGACAATGGCAAGGGCAGCCCAGTGCATGAAGCTCCCACAATACACAGCCTTACTTTGGGATTTCTGCAAGTGGCTGTTTCCACAACTCAATCCGTGACCTCCATGAGGTCACATGGCAACAACTTTGCCATTGCCCAAGGCTCCCTTTTGAGGTTTTAATTAACAATATAACGAAAATCTATGATCAATCAATAGAGGATAACAGCAAAGCTCGATATTAGAGCTACTATACTTCTAGGAACTCCAAGGTCTTCCTTCGAGAAACAATATTTATTATGAGCTTCACAATTCATGCACAACAGGCATAGATAGTCCAAGAGCATAAAATGTTTCTTACCAAATAAAAACTAAAACGAACAGAAATTTTTTATTAGATCTATTAACTTCCTTTCACCAGTCCTGTGCATCGTATTAGACAGACCACTAATGATATTTAAAGATTCTTCCAAAATATTAATGCGGCCGAAAGTCATAACAACCCTAGTAGAAAACCATCTTATCTCTAATTATGCTAATTAAAACTCTAAACAAAGCAGTCACTGACATATCCAGCACTATTGTCAGACTCATTCAATTTGTCAATCATAATTTTGACGTAAAGTTAGGGAAGCTGAGGATATACCTAAGGAGGCTATATCACCATACTTTTCATTGAACGCATATATATTAACCCCTATCTGGTACTTAGAGAAATCAGCAGCCATTTGCTTGTAAAAGGGATCTTCTGGTACTCTCAGCGTATATTCTTTATCTGTTCCATAAACACGAACATCATCTCCCCGCAACTTCAAGCGGCCAACACCAAGAGACGGCAGTGTATTCTGGAAAATAAGTAATTTTCCTCCAAGTTGACTCTGCAGAGCAAAAAAACATTCATGAATAGTGAATGAATGATTTGCCAGGAAGAGAAGATAATTTTACAATATATGCTTTATTGAAAACAATCTGATAGAAGTAGGCAAGAAGAAGGAAATGATAGCATACCATAACCATAAATGCCGCCTTGAGAGCTGGACCAAAAGCAGATTCCACATTTAGATTATTCTCAAACATCGATGGCAAGCTATCAAGGAAAGTCTCCACAACTTCTCTGGACTCTGACAGGTTGACTAGGAGATCATCTGGCAATGGGATAAATATATCATCAAGATCTGAGACAACCATCATCTGAGGTTGGGTCAAGGATGACTGCACAAGTGAAAAACCCAGTGTCACAATCAGAGTGATTAATTAGATGGCATGAAAGTGTCTATTGAAATCAAACGGAGTTCCTGCACAAGCGGCACATAGATCTCTTACCTTCAGATTGTAAAAATGTATAGTGCTGTCAAAAGTTATGAACCCAATCTGCGTCCTGGGGAAGCCCGGAAGATTATCTAAACATGACTTTATAGTCTGGGCCACGACCTGCAAGACATTGATCCTTCTAGAGAGTCACATTACATGTATTTCACAATAGGAGCCTATGCGATAAATTGCGAGAAAAAAGCCCTTCAGAGATAAACATTCAAGCAAGAATGAACTTATTCTGCTTGAGCTTTCCAAAAGCTCAATTCTTCAACTGAACTGAACAAGTGCCAGTTAACCCTTTCGAGTAACTCGTTAGATCTGTGTTTCAGCAGTAGCATATTGTTCTGAGGAGCTAAGGATGCTTAGCTGACACGCACAGTAAATAGTTGCATCCACAGACAACTACAATCGATAAAAAATCTGTAGAAACACACATATATCAAGATGCAACAAAATCACGAAACACATAGCCATTGTAAAAAGCACGATGAATGGCGCCACAACTATGGAAATTTTGCTTCACACTCACCTGTACCATACCACTTCTAACCGCAGATATTGAAACATCAATGAGGAAAAAGTAGAGTGGCGGCATTGGTGGCCGAACCATATATTCAGTTGGAGCAACAAATTCTACACTGCCCTTTGTAAGCTCAGGTCGCTGATCCAGATCGATTCTTCTGCCAACAGCGTCCAAATGCGCAAAGTAATCACCGGGGACTGTAGAAGACAGTAAAGATGGTGGATCATACAAATATGCACCATAAAAGCAAACACTTTGCATATACAATCATCTACTTTCTCCCTGCCACACAGTTTACAAGCTATGAATTGCATGGTGGTGATATGTACCCGGTAAATAACTCATTAATATAAAATATGTCATTGTGACAGACTTTGAAATAGGAGACAATTCAAGGGATAATTGTAGTCTACCCAGGAAGATACCATAAGAAGCCACGAGACTCAGTCATAGCAAGCACCAAAATCCAGAAGGACTGTTAAACCACCTTCAAACAAATCTTGCCCCAAAGAGAAAAATGTGTAAAATTGTGATAATCTTTTGAAGCTGCTGTAAATTTTGTCATCATCACACCCCCGAGCCATGGCATTTTATTTTTGGACATTGTGGATAAAACTATTGGCAGAAAAGAATAAACAGTTAATTAATTCTCACAGCACCTCCACCTTCCAGACAAAGAAAAATTTAAGGAAATCAAAGGTTATAGAAAGTTCACAAATTATCGCCCGTCATGATCTACTGAAAGGAAAGCAGCTTGATTGTTTTGAATCCAATTCATGAAAAATATCTTCAGCATCTGCGTCAATTTCAAGTTGATGTCTAGAAGGTTAAAGATGTCAATGCAAAGAGAAAGAGACTGGTTGATCCACGGGGAATAATCATAAACAGGAAAAGGACAATTTCAGAATTCCAAGCAACATTTAGAAAAGAAACACAACAAAAGCCTAGGCAGCACAACTTCTAGAAGAAACAACATGAAAGGCCAAACATCCAGAGAGCCTGCAGCCTAAAAAATTACCCTCATTCAATAAGGAGCAGATGTTGCAGCGCCACTTTCTCCCTGCTTCAGTAAATGTCACATATGGATTGACATAGGTGCGGCATCTTCTGCACCGAATAATGCCAGTTGAAGCAAAATTCACTGTAGGAACTTCTTCCTGTATAAAAGCATAGCGACAAAATAAGGTGACTATGTGATTCAATATAAACATCTGATTACGTTTGCATAAAAAATTTAGGCTTTTCAGTTCAAGGATTCTCACCCCATCAGGAGATTCTGCCAGAGGACAAACAACTGCTCCAAGAGGCAAGTGCCACCTTGAGACCAAAGATTGAGAATTTGGTATGGCACTAGTTGTAAGCCTAAGAAATCTAGAATGACAATTCATAGGAAACATCTCAGCAAATGACTTGGGCTCCACATCGCCGTCTAGTGGTCTTGGCAAAGATTTTGACTCAAGTCCAGGGTCCAGTGATCCAGGCACAGACCCAACAGAGAGGGAGCTGAAATCTTCAAGCAGACCTTGAATGGGACCTGTGGGGGGTCCAAATCCCGGATGCTGTGTTTGCAGGACCCCTGGAGCTGCTACTGGTGGTGGTGGAATGTAGCCTCCTTGATGTGCATGCAAAGGGGGAGCTGATACTGATGGAGTCGGCACATATCCTCCCGGGGCAGTAGCAAAAGGAGATTGTAAAGTTGGAGCTGGTGGAACCGTTTTAGACTGCTGAGTCGCATATCCAGGCATAGGGGGTGGTCCACTTACCCTAGCAGCAGGATATGACGGGCTCGCCTGAGGCATGTTTCCAACAGGGGGCATACTATTTGCTCTTGGCGGAGATCCCATTGGCAGAGAAGGTACATGTGTTGGCGGGCGGAAAGATCCAGGCTGAGAATATAATTGAGCAGCAGGAGATTGAATTGGTGGCTGTCCAAGAGGTGGAGCTTGTGTAGGTGGTGGTTGTGCTGTCCCAGGGAACTGTGGTGAACTAAAACGTTGGAAAGCTCCCGAATTGGGAGGGGCAAATGAAGTCGCCGGAGATGGTACTGATGGATCACTATATGTAGATTGTGGAGGGGGCCGGAAACTAGATCTGTCCAATCCAGCTGCAGGAACAAAAGGCGAACGAGGCGGAGCCTGAGGAGCAGCAGCCGTATTAGGTCTGAAAGTGGAGGCCCCTGATCCAACCATTGGATTTGTCGATGAAAAAGGTGTAGCCACAGGAGGCGAGGATGTAAAAGGCGAAGTGGGCCTGCTAGTGAAAGCCGGACGACCTGGGTTTTCGGTCCCCATGTAATCGGTCCGATCACTTAATCAACTCCGAATCCCTATACTTCCATACATAAAACCTGATGTAAGAAGACATTTTAGGATTTGAACAGTAAAAGAATTCGTGCCATCGCATGCCACAATGTCATTTAAACCAGAAAAAGCACAAACAAAATAAGGAACCGCAATTGAAATATATGTAACATTTAGAATGCTACAACATTCTCCCGATATGCACAATCCATTCATCTAAACCCGAACTATCACAGTCCTCTAGTCAGTGACCAAGCAGCAAGCATCTAGAGCTAAATTAGAGCGTAGCCAACCGAAAAGATACAATAGACCGCGATCGCCACGTCAATTGGAACTCAGCCTATTCTCTGGACAATCCTAGGCACATGAGAAGCACAAAGCTAGCATTTTCCTAAAAATAGACTCGTTCCCCCATCAACCAATCCATCCGAATCAACACGACCGCATCGCCGACGCGCGATGCCGAGGCAGATCGTTCGATTCTGCCCCCCTAAACCGAACCAAAGGAACGAAATTCCACACAAGCGAAGCTACGGCCGATCGATTTCGACCGCGGATTTCACAGCCGCGAAGAGGGAGAGGAAACCCCTCTCCCCCCGCAACACCGAGAAACATTGCGTCCTCACCGAAGTGTACCTGATCGGCGGAGCCCCGACGAGATGGGGCTTGGAAGGCGGTCGCTAAAACCCTAGGAGAGTCTCCGAGGACCGAGAGGAGGGCGGGCCCGACGGCGACGGCGGCGGCGGCGGCGGCGGCGGAGGATTCCCAACGGAGATCGGACGAAGCTGGAGGATCCCTTGGAGACCGACGGCGGCGGCTCGCCGGGAGAGATCCGAGAGGTGATCGGAGGATCGGAGGATCGGAGGAAGGAGGGCGGAGAAATTCAGATCTTCGGTTGGCGTCCGCTAGAAAGAGAAAGAGAAGGGACGGAATTGAGGAAGGATGAACAGTGGAGCGTGCAGGAGGAGGAGGAGGAAGACTGCAAGATCCAGGCCCGTCTGCAATTTGTTTTATTTCTTTTTTGTCCTGCTTTATTATTTTTATTATTTTTAATGTACATACCTATGGATATATAGATGTTGTTATTCCTTCTCTCCAATGTTGTTCCTCCTTTTTCCGATTAAAAAAGAGGATTGATAAAAGGGATAAGGGTCGGTTTGGTTCAATTTTGGATATGAGCTTTGGATGTAATGTAAATACTGAAAGTCAAAGTTTTTTGAGGAAATGCAAATTTGTTTGGTAAAAACTCTTTATAAAGGGATTTGGAATTCAAGTAGCATTTGGGCGATAGGGTTTAGGGAAGGGATATGACCTTCAAGTCCTTTCATTAATTGTACATTTTGAAAATTTTAGAAATCGATTGCATTTTCATGATATATTTTAGGACTTAACTATACTTTTTAAAATTTTTAGAGCTTAATTGTATTTTCATAACAAGTTTTAAGACTTCCCATATATTTGTACCTCAATAAAAAAGAAAAAGACAATTGAATTGGCCGAATTTCTTTTTTTCTTTTTTAAATTTTGAACCATTATAATGGTTCCATAGGCAAACTTTTTTCCTCTTGGTGCATAGACCACTTCAAAAAATAAGTCAAAGGAAAACTTATGCTTAAATTTAAGAAAATGATTTCCATTTTAAAAAATAAAATAAAAAAATCAATTTTTTTCAAAATATGATTAGACATTAATACTTGGACCAAAGACTCTGAGCTCGAATATGGGAACACCAACTCCCATTCTTGGTTCCTTAGAAGTGGGCTCAAAAACAGACCGAGCTCGATACTTCGATGCCTATGTTTGGTTCCTTGATGTTTAGGCCCAGTTCACAAAGACTAAACTCGAGACATGGGCACTTGGGCCCAAGTCCTGAGTACCCAAGCCCAGATCTATGGAGACTAGGCTTACAATCTATTAAGACTAGGCTTATGTTCAAAATAGTCGAGCCTGAGACCCTAGTGCCCATGCTTGGGTCCTCAGCACTCGGACTTAGGTCTCCGATGCTTAAGCTAGAGTTCATTAGATCAAGTCTAGGTCCAAAGAGGTCAGGCCTAGGATTTAAGTGCCTATGCCTAAGTCCCTATGTTAGGGCTCAAGTTCTCAACACCCAAGTCCGAGCCTATTGAGGTTGGGCTCGAAACCCTAGTGCTAGATCTTCATGGACCAGGATTCGATCTTCATAGATGGAGCAAATGATAAATGAGATCTTTTGCTAATATATTAGAGGAGTATTCTTCCCAAAGAATGAAAAAAAAAAGTATCTCAAAATGGTTATATTAAAGAACACTGCTATACTTATTGATGAATGTTGACCATAACGAAATACAAGGGGATGGTAACTCTTAAGAGAATCTTAGTTAATTGTCCTAAACATTTTTCATAGAGTACAATGAATTTTAAATGTTTTCAAACGAACACGATCAAGTGCTAAACTTTTCAAAATTTGTCAAATGAAGTCCTAATATTGTTAGTTATGATGTCTAATTGTCGAAAAATCGATCAATCCATTAAATTAAGCATAACTTTAATTATGTAATCGTATAAGACAAAAGCGCCTTTGTTTTGCATAAATGATATGTCATGATTATAAGAATCAATCTAATTGTATACAACTGGAGTCTTACAATTTGCTAAGAGAGAGACAAAAAACCTTCACCGTTGTTATTGGGAATAAGAATACTCAAATTTTTGTAGGTAAGTAAGATTCTTCTTCAAAATCTAGTTTCTGGGCTATTTCTTAAAATATTAAGGGTTTATTTGGTACTCGTTGACTATTTCTAATCTTTTGTTCATCGGAACAAAAAAGAATATAAATTTGTTTAGTAACATAGTTAATATCTGTAACAGAATCAAGAAGTAGACCAGGAATAAAAAAAAAAGAGAATCAAAGAGAAACAAAATAGAAAGATGAGCTTTGTCCCGTTGTTCACAAGCTTGTGTTCTCTCTCTTTCTTTCAATTGGCGAAACTCATCTTTTTCTCTTCGGCACCTTTCGTTCACAACTAGGGGTGGCAAATGGATAGGTCGGGTCGGGTATGGGTCGGGTCGAAAATGGGTCGACCCATATTTGATCAATTTAACCTGTTTTGACCCATATTCTTGTAGTGTAAATCTAGTGACCCATACCCGACCTCACCCGTATTACTAAAACCTACTTATTGTTAAAATATTTTTATGCAATACAAATTTTTTAATAATTTTTATGCAATACAAATTTAATGGAAAATTTTTATAATTCTTTTTAAAATATTTTAAAAAAAAATCGAATTTTTATATTTTAAATATATTTTAAATATATTTTTATTTTTTAATAATATAATTTTACTTATTTTTTCAAATATCATTTTTTATTTTAATAATTATTATTATTATTTTTTTCTGGCGAGACTCGAGCTCGCTGGCGTCGGGCGAGGCTCGATCTCGCTGATCTGGCAAGGCCGAGGCCCCACCCGACGCCGACGAGCTTAAGCCTCGCCAATCGTCGGAGAGGCAGATCCAGCGAGTCTCGAGCCTTGCCGGATTTGGTGAGACTCGAGCTTGCCGGTGTCCTCGCCAGTCATCGACGACCTTCGAGGGAGCGGCGGAGGCGAGCCTCGAGCGGCGGAGGCGACTCGGAGGCAAGCCGCGGCGGCGAGTGGCGGAGGCGGCTTGAAGGCGAGCGGCGAAGGTGAAGGTCGAAGGGTTGTCCATGTTTTTTAAGTTTTAAAAATGGGTCGAAAATGGGTTAGAACATGTGACCCATTTTCGACCCATATAAAATTGAACTTAAAATGGGTCGAATGTGGGTTATGGCCCATTACAACTTCATAACCCACATTCGACCCATTTGTGAAAAATATGGGTGCAAAATGGGTCCATGACCCATTTTGCCACCTTTATTCACAACAGCTGCTACCCCTTCACTGCCATCATCGACTCAAGCTTCTTGTTCGAGGTGAGTTACCCATCTCTTTGACTTGCAACTATGAGTCCCTCGCCCATGGTTCTATTTTTTCCTCTTG
Source organism: Eucalyptus microcorys (assembly GCA_014182515.1). NCBI lineage: Eukaryota > Viridiplantae > Streptophyta > Magnoliopsida > Myrtales > Myrtaceae > Eucalyptus > Eucalyptus microcorys. The sequence continues at coordinate 5,790,404 of CM024565.1, forward strand.
CAACTATGTGATTGATATCCTAATTAGTATGCATGGTTGAAGCAAGATCTTTAAAACAAAGTAGTTTAATGAGTATGCATTAGTGCCACATAGAGGGAGGCTTTCATCGAATCCCCAAGTAAAAGGAGAAATGGACTTCTCCAATATCTTAAATAGATGTTAGGAAATGTACTATGGATTGCATGTGTTTCATTTGATTGTATGACTTATGTTATCGATTGATATTTGGTTTCTAAAGATATTGATGTTGATACTCTTGTACTTGTGTGGTGACATGGGTACAATGGGTTGCTTAGGATTTTTATATTTGGTTTGCTTTCACTCTACGGCTTATGTTATTGGGCAGGATGAACAGTTTTTGAATGAGAGTGATTTTGACATATTGATAGCATGGTTGTGTATTGTTACAGTGGACATGTCTATGTATACGAAAAGAATTATTAAGGACAACAAATTATCAGAACCCAAATGGATAAGGGAGATTGTTTATGGCCATTTATATAGAATACATGAAGCTATGTAATTTAATGAGGGTAAGAAGTTGGTTGGAAGATATATTTTTTTGAACCTATGTAATTTAATGAGGGCAAGAAGTTGGTTGGAAGATAGTTAGCATGTTAGAATAAATAAACAAATTGGGATCTCCTTATCTTTAGTTAGTCACAATAATTTTAATAGAAATTTATATAAGAGATTCCAATGTCCGGGAAAAATAATCAACAAGTATTTCATTATAGTATTAAAAGCAATTCTCAAACTTTCAAAAGAGATTATCAGACCACCATCATTTGATATTGTCCCAAAAGAAATTCTTATAGATCTTAATCATAAATGCTACTTGAAGGTATGATTTTTATATTGATTTTACACTATCAAATTCATGTAGTTAATAATTTTGTATAACTTTATATTTTCATAAATTCACAAGGCTGCACAGATGATATTGATAGTACTTATATAAATGCTTTCGTCCTTATGTCTCAACATATCCTATTCAAAGATGGAAAGGGAATATCACCGAAAATGTGTTGCATGTTTGTTTGTTTGATATTAAATTTACTTTTATGTATGTTGGGTAGGAAAGATCTACTAACAATTATCGAGTATTTTCAGTAGCACTTGAGACTCCTCGACAACAATTTCCTTGACTAGCATTTGGTGTTTGCTTTGTCTACAAGGATATATATTTAATGATTGTACTATTATTGTATATTATTACAAATATATATAATGTTATAAGCAAATACTATGCGATAGATTCTAGTTATGCAGAACTTTCTGGATTTTTAACTTTGTTTAGAGGTGAATGGTATCATTTGAACAAGTATAGGAAGGGTAGAAGACAACCAACAACTGCAAGAAAATTGTTTAACCATAAGCACTTTTCATTAGGGAATGTCATTGAGAGATCATTTGGGGCATAATAAAATCGTTTCATCATTTTAAGACACATGTCTTCATTTATAATTTGAAAGCAAGCACTTATTGTAATTGGATGTTGTACTCTTCATAATTACATTTATGACTAAATCAAGATGAACAAAAACTTTTTCTTATATGGACATTCGAAGTACCAGTTTTGGACTTAAAGAAGCGGAGGTTGCAAATGATACATCGCATAAGCAGACAACTAAAATAAACATGCTTGGGAAAAGTATTGCAAATAAAATGGTAGAGGATTACAATATGTCTAAGATTCCATAACTTTGTGTTTCCGACTTTTGTAACATTATTTTTAAATACTAGGTTATGAAAGCCAACTTGATAAAGTTAAACAATGGACTACATTACTTCATTATTGTGATGTCATGCATGAGGGTTAGTGTAGAGATTTACAAGATACTCTTCTTTATGCTAGCTCTTATCGTATGAACTACACTTCTAATATTATGCTTTACAAACCCTACATTTTCTTCCAAGTATATACATATCACTAGTGTTTCTTCACTTACTAAAAAAAATTGAATTGGTGAGTGCTCCATGAGAATTTAATATGAAGTTCACACTCCTATAAAAAAGCACTTGAAAAAAATTTGGAATAGAAAATTTAGAATAAAAAAAATTTAAATGCATTCTGCATTTGGCTCTTGCACTTGACCAATATGCAGCTTTGCTTTTGCCTTTGGATAATATTGTGTAGATTTGCACTTGGCTTTGCACCAAATGCATATCTGGCCAGATAGGAAGACAACAAGCTATACATGACCATAATAAGATCGCAGTGGCAGCATCAAGCAAAATCAATCGAAACTCATAATCAAACACTTGAATTGATTTTACTAAAGATTCATAATAACTAAAATGGAGCTTACAACACAAATTCATCTGCTCATAAAAAGAGATAACCTTAGTTCAAAACCATGTTAATAAAAACAATGATCACATCCAAACCCATAACTAGACCTACACATACTAACATACCAACAATCTATCAAAATTCTAACCATCGCAAACAATGTAAAGCTCCAAAACATAATTAGAAACAAGCAATCACAATCCCAAGCTCAAAACGCACATCTTCCTACATCTATGATTGGCATCCCATGATCTTCGATGGTATTAATATCATTAGGTTAAAAAATCTAAATATATTACTAGCCGTGAAATGATCAATACCCCTAACAGGATCTTCTCTATATCTTTGCTTTATTGAAGGTCAGTTTTAATCAATCTTGCTCTTCGCAAAGGCCCGACAATGACTTAGCGGAAGTGGTCATAACTAAGGGAGGAAATTTAGTTGAAGAAGCTTCGATTAGCTCACTGCAAGGTTCGAGTAACAAGCATTATCCAGATAAAATGTAACCCTAATGATAAACTGCAAAATTTAAAATTCAAAAACCTCGAAGCCAAACAAATTGGACCTTCCCCGATTTTCGGACATGCAATAAAATGACTCGTGGGGTTAGCTTGGTTCCAAGACGTTCGCAACGACTACTGCCATTCCGCACCGGCACCATTGTACCTCGCTTTCCAATTGACCACAGTGTGAAGAAGGAGCCTAGTGAGGACTGTAGGTCTCATTTAAAATTGGAGTTGGGACTCCCTTTGGGTCAATAGGAGCTTTCAACTGTGACTCAATGGCACGTGTCAAATCAAACATTTTGGGCCAAAAAAACACCTGCCCATGCTTTACCACACATGACGCGTGTGATTGTCATCCGGCAAACATTTGTGCTGCCAAATCACCAACTTCAAAGGATATTTTAAGAGAAACCCCGGTCTATGGGTATTTGAGAAGAAAACTCGGGAGGAAAAAGTTGACAAGAGGAAAACCGTCGATATGATTATATCGTATCAATAATGTATAAGTTGAGTAAATCTTCATCTGATTCTATTAATAAGTGTCTTTTGGAGACTCTCAATGAATATTCGAATGAAGAATGATAAAACGTCATTTTAAAATGCTACTTTTTTCTCCAGCTTGCGACGTAGGAAAACGTAAATTAACAAACGCACATTTTAAGGTTGCTCAAGCGACATGTCATCAAAAGCATGACAAAGCATGCCAAAGCACCCTGAGGAAAGTGGGCAAATCTTATTGAAGTGATGCAGGCGTGGCATGCCAAAGCACCCCACTTGCGGGACCCCGGTGGAAATCTCATCTACCCATGAAGGTCATCCGCGCGCACCAAGTGACCCAGGAAGGAAAGTGAGCAAATCTCCACCCCTCGCACACTTGACCCTTCAAACGTGTCAAAGGGCGCAAACACCCTGAGTTCTTTGCATTGCATGGACTCGCAGTCGTGGCAATTTGTATGTTGTCTTCCCTCGATTAAATTTATTCGTGTTGAATTTAACGCGTGCCACAACATATTGTTTTAATACACACGAACTATCGTGCAGTGTTCATTTCTATGTCCAAGTGATGGTAATGAGCATTTGTAAGTTCATCGGCTTATAAAATCACAAACCAATCTTGATAAATCTAAATCTAATTCTCGAACATGTGACGGTGCGCTGAAAAATTGATACTCTCGGAGTATGAATCTTTTATTTCCATAGGTGTAAGGTGTTTCTTTTAGTGTCTCAATGAATCTCCATCGACGGGGGATGGTCGTTATTATTCCGTTCATGAACATTGACGGTTGAGATGAATCGAGACATGGAGGGAGGAGTTTTGTAAGAACACAAATGGTCCCTCGTGGGTAGCAAAGCGTCAGTTAACCCTTGGGATGGACCAAGTTCACGTCCCGCTTTGAGCTAGCTGCGCGTAGGCTATACACAAGCCACGCAGTCCCCGAACTCACCACTGGCTCTCTTCTCGTGGCGTCCATATCCACCCTCCATCTGTTCCTCCCTCCCCCTCCTTCACCGTCCATCTATCTCTCTCTCCCTCCCTCTCTCTCTCTCTCTCTCTCCTTCACCGTCCATCTATCTCTCTCTCTCTCTCTCTCTCTCCCCCACACGCTCCTCCCTTTAAATCTGCTTCTGGACCTCTTTCTCTCTCTCTCTCTGTGTTTCCCTCTATCTCACTCTTGCTCAATGAGAACCCAAGCGGAGGAGAAGTTCTCGGACTACTTCGAGAAGTGGGTATCTCGGCTTGAAGAGTACTCTCACCAGCTCCACAGCGCGTCCAGAGAGACCTCCACCACCGAGGAGGAGCTGCGCGCCCTCGTCTCCAAACTCACGGCCCACCACAAGGAGTACTACACCGCGAAGTGGGTCGCGGCGGGCGGCGACGTCTTCGCCTTCTTCTCGCCGCCGTGGTCGAGCCCGCTCGAGAACGCCTACTCCTGGCTCACCGGCTGGAAGCCCTCCACGGCGTTCCGCGTCATCGAGGCGCTGCGGGCGCGGGGGGCGGTTGTGGCGGAGGACCAGCTGACTAGGATAGAGCAGCTGCGGGCCAAGATCAGGGTCGAGGAGGAGAGGGTGGAGCGGGAGATGGAGAGGCAGCAGGTCGGGCTGGCGGACCGCAGGATGGTCGATCTCGCGCGGCTGGCGGGCAGGAGGGGCGAGGCGGCGACGGCGGCGGCGGCGGCGGCGGGGGCGGGGGCCCAAGTGGACGGGCTCGTGGACGCGGCGCTGAAGGGCCTGGGGAGCGGGCTGGAGTGGATCATGAAAGCCGCGGACTGCGTGCGGCTCAAGACGTTGAAGGGGGTGCTGGACGAGCTGAGCCCGTCGCAGTGCGTGGAGTTCCTGGCGGCGCTCTCGGCGCTCCAGGTGCAGCTGCGGCGGTGGGGGAAGAAGAGGCAGAGCCAAGCCGAGCACAGCTCGAGGGAAACATGCTAGCAGCAGCAGCAGCAGCAGCAGCAGCAGCAACTCGAGAAACAAGCGAATACCGAGTGACGTTGCCGAAAGCTCGGCCTCGAGGCGGCGAATTGTCTTAGTGTTTCGTAGATAACAGCTTTATAGTTTATAGGCATGACGATTATTTTTCTGTTGTGTCAATCCGGTTGCTTAGTTTAGTGCGGTTTCATTTGAGCTTTTTCTATGTTGAAACTTCGAAAGCAGTTGAAGAAGGAATGCAAAGGGGTCGCGCTGTGTTAAAAAAGGTCCAAGCTTGAGGACTCTCTCCAAGGGCATTTTGCTCATTTAAAGATTATATCATTGAATTCGGTTGAAATTGCATCTTCACTCGATCTAAAACTTTAATGGGAGGTCACAGTCACCAGATCAGATTTGGGAAAATGAACTTTCACATCATGGCAGAAAACAAAGAGATTGCGAAATTAAATCAATGAATCAAATTCTCTTGATACATTTACGTAATAAGATGTTAAATTGAGCGCGAATCGAGTTAATTAATTTGTGAGATTGTTATATCTATTTGAATTTCATGGATTAGACAAGACATGTATCATTAAAAAAATTAACTAATTAGACATGAGATGTTTATGCAAAAATAAATTAGATACGTATTGTCCCCTTAGTGTGAAAAATTAAGTTTCATTCCTTGATCTCACCGGGTGAATATCGTGCTTACACAACCAGACCAGACATGCTACTGCGGTGGGCAAGAGATTGTATTTTGTCTTTTTCCTTATTTTTTTTTTTTTCGTGGGTGTGAAATAAATTAATACGTGATTTTATGGGGAAAAGAGGAAGTTAGATTGACTGTGGTACGGAAGCAAACTGCAAACTAGCTGACTTCAGCAGCCGTGTGTAAGTCATGCACTCCATCGTTCGGTCACGTCTCGGTCTCTTTCCCTGTTGGGAGTCAACCCTCTCGTGGAAGGTATGGTTCTCTTCTTGCGTAAATGAATAAATAAAGCCGCATATATATATATATATATATATATATAGAGAGAGAGAGAGAGAGAGAGAGAGAGAGTCATTAAAACGGGAACTTGACATTTAGGGTAAAGCTACTTGGTTAGATTATTAATCGAATAGGCACGACCCATTTAAAGTTAAACATGTTGGAAGAGTTGAATTCTGTTTACATAGAAATGATGTAAACACAATCCGTTTATTAATCATGGCAAATAGGTTGATATGATTATGATGCCAGTCTTATATTATAAACTCAATGTCCCAATAAGTTAGTGTCCAAATAAAAATCAAGAGATGAGGGAGCGACGAGGTGGATGAAGGCTAGTCGGGATGGACAATAGCGATAGTATAAAATGGGTTTGGCTAATAGATACATTAAATGTGTATATGGTATGGCTTTTTGGCAACCTGAAATAAAGTGCTTTAGAAGCATTTGTTTAAAAATTTACGGTGGTAGTAGTTCTTCGCGATTTCAGTAGATTGGAGATATATTAACTTTTAAACCTTTTTTTTTTTTTTTGGTCGAAAACTTTTAAACCTTTTATGTGAGGGTCATTGTAACTTTTTAGAAATTTAAAATAATAAGAAATAACATTATCATAATAGTTTTCCTAAGAGAATTAAAAAGCATAATAATTATGCCATATAAAAGAATAATAATATAAGTGGCAATAAATTATAACACAAATTATTTCTTCTAATATTATTATTAATATAAGGTCATATAGATGTTATAGTTATCATTAGACGACCATGATGGTGATTGTTATAGTTGTTAATTGAACATGGTGAAAATGGCACATGCCAAAAACTTAAGTTACAAGCACAAAATATATACAAAAATGCTAAGGATCTTTTTCTTGTAATTTTGATAATCACAACGATCACATAGCAGCTTTTGTTAAATGTGTGTTGGAAATTTTCTATAATATGGGTTTACATTAATTAATTGATTTTCTATTTTAAATAATCGGGTTAATGTATATTCCAATATTTATTAAACTCTTGAGTAATCTTATTGAATTGGGTTTTGGCATATATTAATAACAAGCCTAGTTGGGCAGTAAAATGTAGACAATTGTGTTTAACTAAAACCCGTAATGGGAGGAGCCCAATTGACACACTATTGATTAGGGTTTACTAGGTCCCATCTCTAGCCTATAAAATAGTAGGTTATACCTATCAGTTGCCGAATCTCATTAAAAGCTGTTATACTGAAATATGTCATAGAAATGAAGATCCAGCATTCCAATAAATCTCTGATTAGACGGAATGGTCTATTTTTCTTCAAGTGAAGCAATAGTTCAAACAGGTACGTTTTAATTCCGCTATGCATATCGTTTTTGGTGTTTTACAGTCCTATGTGGATCTGATTATTCTTGATTAATTAGTTGTTTATGTGAATAATTTTCTACATGTGGTATCAAAGCAAGTTATATATGCTTGTAGAATCCAAAATTATTTTCTTTTTATGAACAAATTCGAAATTTTTTCTCTTAAATCAAATATTGGCATTATTTTTTCATGTGGACTTTTTAATTGATTGATCCTGAAACCTTAGGGTTTTTGTTCTACATGTTGAGATCTTTCCAACCATATATAATTTGTATAGTTTTGTTGAGAATTGAGAGAGAATTTTGAATTTGAAATTTCTAGGGTTTATACATTGAAAAAGTTCTAAATTTTTTAAATCACACGCAATTGATTGATGTTTGTTGTAAATTGTTGTATAGGTATTGTTATATATATGTTTCAGCATCTTTTGGTTGCATTAAGGTAAGTCTTTTGGGATTAAACAAGAGAAAAACGAATTTTAGCCATGGGTGTTAGATCCGAAATTTTGAAGCTTGAATATGGTTGATTATTTCGTTTGTTCTTTGTTTAATTAATTCTAGTCAATTTTATTGATATTAAATGTAAGATACATGGAATTTTTTATTTATCAAAATCAACTATTATATGTGTTTTTTGAGGTTCAGGTTGAAACTGTATGACTGGGTTTGCAAGTTTCGTGATCTTGCTAGAGGTTGAAGAAGAGCTCCAGTCGGGCCAAGCCAATAAATTGGGCTCAAGCCCATTGAAAAAAAAAAGGTTTTGGGCGTGAGCCCAGAACCAAGAATAAATGGGTGTAAGCCCATTTTTCTTTTTATACATGGGCATGAGCCCAATTTTTCCACCGGGCTCAGCAACTCGAGCTTGTTGCTCGAGTGAGGGACCTAGGTAGTGGAATGTGGGCCGAGCGAGTGCTTGGGCTCCGCAAGAGGGTCCGACACTATAAAAAAAAATTAAAATTAAAAGAATTTAAAAAATTAAAAAAAATTGTGGCAAAAATTGTTGTTTGATAAATGCAATACAATCTTGAGAAGCACATGTCCTAAAGTGCTTCATATTATTCGATGGATTTTGGGCATAAATTTTTTGACTTCCTTATTGATAAAAATTAGTATATACAATAATTTTCCCAAAGGGAGTTATCGTGTATATTAATTTAGAAAATTGCATGAATATTAATTCCCAATTTAAAAAAATGGGGATGTATAATTGAAAAATATTTATCTGCCCAAATGGGATAATTTTTTTTTGAAAATTATATGCAATTCTCCTCTATATTGATATAATGGAGAGGATTGATGGGGATGTATGACTCAAAAAGTTCTATCTTCCTAAAGGGGATAAATTTTAGAGTTATATGTAATTCCCCTCTATGTTGTGATAATGGAGATGTATAATTTAAAGGTCTTGTTTGTATAAAGCGAATAAGCCCTTAATGATTATATGTAATTCTCTTTATCATCTCTATTTATTGATATCATGGAGATGTATAATCTATAGGATTTGTTTGCCCAAAGGGAATGAATCCTTGACAATTAAATGCAATTCTCCTTGTTGTTGCTTTATAAACTTCATGTTGTGGAAAATAATAGTGCATTATACACTTTGCTCAAAATGGAGTTTATAATGTATTAATTATTTTTGTTGAATTGCTTATTGCCCATAATTGATCTTATTACATTATGTGTGACAAATAGTTACCTTTACTATAAACAATAACAATGCCACGGTTGAAATGTTAACTGAATCAAACTTCAAGAGATGGAAGCAAGATATAAAGTTTGCTCTGGGAATTGTGGATATGGACTTGACTCTACGTGAGGATGAACCTTTCAAACCCAATGATCAAAATACTGCAAATCAAAAGGCCCATTATGCTAGATGGGAAAAATATAACTGATTAAGCCTCATTGCTATGAAGAGGTCAATTGCTAAGCATCTCATTAGTGGTTTGCCAGAAGATACGAATGCGAGATAGTTCCTTGAAGTAGTGGGAGAAAGATATAGAGTCTCAGATAAGGCTAAAGCTGTGAACTTGTTGAGTGAGTTAATGGACATGAAGTATGATACTGCTATGGGTATTAGAAATTTATATTGAAGATGATCCATATTCAGTCCAAACTTAAGGCCCATGAAATTATCATTTCTAAAAATTACATTGTGCATCACACCTTAAATATTTTGCCAGTTGAATTTAGCTAGATTAAGATTACTTGTAGCGTTCATAATGACACATGGAGCGTCTATATCTTGATTACCAAATTTGTGACTGAGGAGGAGAAGTTAAAGAATGAGAAGTATAAGTCCGCTCACATAATTGCCAATGCCAAGTTGAGTTCATCTAGAGGAAAATGGAAGCCTAAAGGATCAAATACTCATGGTCCAAAGAAAGGCCAAGACTTCAAGAAAAATGGGAATCATGAGAGAAATGAATATAAGGATTTCAAGTGTTTTTACTGCAAGAAGTAGGGTCACAAGAGAGCCAATTGCTATAAGTTCCAAGCTTGGCTAAAAACAAGAAAAGAAAGTTACTAAGGTGAGTTGTTGGTTTGTTTTGAATCAAATTTGGTTGATGTTCCTTTGGATTCTTGATGGTTTAATTCTGGTGCTACTGTTCATGTGACTACTACCTTACGGGGTCTCACAAATCTAAGGAATCAAAGTCTGAGAGAGTCAAAGCTTAAAGTCGGAAATGATATTGGAGTTAATGTGGAGCGTATATGGACAATTGTTTTGAATTTAGACTCTAGTTTTTAGCTTATTTTGAATAATGTCTTTTATGTTCTCAGTTTTAGGAGAAACTTGATATCTCTTTCTTCGCTTGACAAAGTTAGATATTGTCTTTATTTTGCAAATAAAAGAGTGAATTTGAGTTATGATTTTAGAATTATTGGAAATCGTGTTCTGTCTGAGGGATTATATTGATTATCCTTATCTCCCAATAGACCATATTGTTTTTTCAATATCGAGAATAATGTTACTAAGAGATCCTTAATCATAGAAAGATTTCATTGTTATGGCATAAGCGATTATGACATATCTCCAAAGAAAGGATAAAGTGACTCATCAATGCTAATATTCTTCCTCCTCTTGACTCAGATGATACCGAGACTTGTATTGATTATGAGAGGGGAAAATTGACTAAAACCAAGAAGAAAGGCGCTACTCACAGTCAAAATCTATTGGAGATAATTCATACGGATATTAGTGGACCATACTCAACCACCTTGTGTGGAAATAAGTACTTCATCACATTCATTGATGATTTCTCCTATTATTGTTATGTTTATCTAATTAAGGAGAAAACTGATGCTCTTGAAATGTTCAAAGTGTTTCAACTGAAGTTGAGAAACAATTGAAAAAAATTATAAAGATTGTAAGATCTGATCACGATGGTGAGTATTATGGGTGATATACCAAGACTGGACAACAAATGAAATTGTTTGCTAAATATTTGTAGGACTATGGTATTGTCACTTAGTATACAATGCCTAGGAGTCCTAAACAGAATGGTGTATTTGAATGGCGCAATCGCACATTCATGGAGATGAAACGAAGTATGATGGGCAGTTCTTATTTGCCTAAATACTCATGGGGTGATGCAATTAAAACAACTTATATATTGAACCATGTACCTAGTAAATCAGTGCTGAAAACATCTTTTGAATTGTGGATGGGGAGGAAGCCAAGCTTGAATCACTTTCAAGTTTGGGGGTGTCCTGCAGAGGTGAAAATTTACAATTCTTCTCAGAAGAAGACCGAATCCAGGACTACTAGATATTACTTTATTGGATATCCTGACCATTCTAAAGGGTATATGTGCTATTGTCCTACTCGTGGCACTAGAGTCGTTAAATCACAAACTGCCAAATTCCTGGAATTAGATGTTATTGAAGAGAGTTTTTCTCAATCTTTCGAAAAGGAAGAACCAAACAAAATGGTCTCTATTCCATTGCCTATCTTGAATGATGATTCTATGTGAGAGCCTTCCAGAGTGCAAATTCAGCAAGAAGCAGATACTAGAGATATGACGGTAGATCCTCCTATTACAAATAAAATTCCCCAGACGAATGATGCGGCTTCAGAAATGCTTGTGCGAAGATCACATCAACAAAGAAGACCAATGCCTCTAAATGATTATCGTGTCTATCTTGGAGAAGCTGATTTTGACATTGGAAATATAGTTGATCTGACAACCTTAAAAAAAGCTCTTGATAGTGATTAGACAGATGAATTGTTAGGAGTGATGAAGGACGAGATGATTTCCATGTCAACTAATCAAGTATGAGAACTTGTTGATTTACCTAATGGGCATAAACTGATCGACTGCAAATGGGTATTCAAAGTCAAGAAAGATAATGAAGGCAACATAGAGAGATTCAAGGCAAGGTTAGTCGCAAAGGGGTACACACAGAGAGAATGCATTAATTATACTGAAATCTTTTTTCCAATGTCCACTAAAGACTCTTTTTAGATAATCATGGCATTAGTGGCTCATTTTGATTTAGAGTTCACCAAATGGATGTCAAGATACCTTTTCTAAATGGAGATCTGGATGAAGAAGTATATATGCAGCAACTTGAAGGGTTTAAAGAAGCTGGAAAGGAGCATATGGTGTGCAAACTTCAGAGGTCTATATGTGGTCTCAAACAAGCATCATGTTAGTGGTACTTGAAATTTTACAAGGTTGTGAGATCATTTGACTTTGAAGAAAACAAGTTTGATCAATGCATCTACATGAAAGTAAGTGGGAGTAAATATATTTTCTTAGTACTTTATGTAAATGACATTTTACTTGCTAGTAGACATGTTGATCTATTGAATGACACAAAAGGTTTTCTATCTACAAAGTTTGATATGAAAGACATTGGGGAAGCCTATTTTGTTCTAGGCATTGAGATTCATCGTGACAGATCTAAGAAGGTTCTAGGGTTATCTCAGAAAAGTTATATAAATCGTGTTTTGAAAAGATTCAATATGCAGACTTGCAAGTCAGGTGAAGTTCCTATCGTGAAAGGAGATAAATTGAGTATAGAACAATGCCCCAAAAATGATGAAAAAGAAGTAATGAAGAATATTCCATATGCTAGTGTAGTTGGCAGTCTTATATATGCACAATTATGTACTCGACCTGATATTAGTTTTGCTGTGAATACTCTTGGAAGATTTCCATCGAATCTAGGTCATGAATATTGGGTTGCAGCTAAAAAGGTGATGAGATATCTAAAATGGACAAAAGACTTCATGCTCGTGTATAGCAGAGTAGAGGACCTAAAGGTGATTGGATATTTAGATGCTGATTTTGCTAGCTATTCGGATGACAGAAAATCAACTTCTGGATATATTTATATGATGTTTGGAGGTGCTATTTCTTGGAAGAGCATAAAGCAAACTTTGATTACAAAGTCTACAATGTATGTTGAGTTTGTAGCGTGTTACGACGCATCAGTTCAAGCTGTTTGGCTCAGAAATTTGATCTCAGAATTGCGAATTGTGGACTCTATTACCAGACCTATGGTGATCTACTGTGACAATACTGCAGTTGTGTTTTATTCCAAGAATGACAAGATCAGCAATGCGCCCAAACACATGAAGATCAAAGACTTGGTAAAAAAAGGGAGACATTTATGATCAAGAATATCATAACTGAGTCCATGTTAGCTGATCCTCTAACAAAAGGCTTACGACCGATTTTGTTTAAAGAATATATAAAGAATATGGGTGCTTTAGATTATTTTGATTTCTTTTGTTAGTGGGAGTTATACAATTTGTATTTTTGGATATTATAGTTATATGCAAATTGATTACTTTCACGATGTCTATTAAAGCATTTATTTTCAATGATCATTATTGTTGATTCTATTATTATTTTTTCTCCTATTGATTGAGAAATGGAAGTATAAGATAGTACCTTTAAACAAATTTTAGTTTAAAGATGACTGTATGTCACTAATTATGAGATATCATGTTTGATTGTGACATAGTCGTGCAATTTCATGTTATTTAGAAATTGTGCTAATGCAATTTCATGTCGTTGAGAAATTGCATTGAGGACTGATAAGAAATAATGTATATTTTGATTACATGTTGGTATTATTTCTTACTACACTACTAGGCCCATGATTCATGAAAATATAATGCTTATTATATGTGATTATGGAAGGTTATGTGTTGCGGTATTTTCTTAACACATTGATCTCCATAGTCTTATACTGAGGTTATATAGGATTGGATTGGTTTTGATATGCCATTATTGGAATATTATTCAGTTATTAACCTGATAGTATTGTTTTCAATATAAAATCTTTTTCAAAATAAAAATTAGTTAATTAATGTAGCCTAAGTGGGAGAATGTTGGAAATTTCCTATAATATGGGCTTACATTAATTAATTGATTTTCTATTTCAAATAATCAGGTTAATGGATATTCCAATATTTGTTAAATCCTTGACTGATTTTATTAAATTAGGTTTTGGCATCTATTAATAACGGGCCTAGTTAAGCAGTAAAGTGTAGGTAATTATGTTTAACTGAAGCTCGTAATAAAATGGGCCCAGTTGACACACTATTGATTAGGGTTTGTTAGGTCGTCTCTCTAACCTATAAAATGGTAGGTTATACCTATCAGTTGTCGAATCCCATTAAAAACTGTTATACTGAAATATGTCATAGAAAAGAAGATCTAGCACATCAATAAATCTTTGATTAAACATAGTGATCTATTTTTCTTCAAGTGAAGCAATGGCACAAATATGTATATTTTAATTTCGCTGTACATATCGTTTTTGGTGTTTTACAGTCATATATAGATCTGATTGTTCTTGATTAATTAGTTGTTTATGTGAATAACTTTCTACAATTTGTTCATAATTTGTAACTAGAGCATGACACCTTTAAAACAGATGTGTGGCCAAAAGCACATGTTTGGGCACTATACAACATGGATAGCACAGCTCTAGTATAAGAATCATATGAATGGTTGGTTTGCTAATAATAAATACTGAATTAATACAATACAAATGATTTATTTTAAAAAAAAAATATTTTTCAAATCATCTATTTTTCGCGAAAAAATGGAAGCTTAATTCAATATTAAAAACATATAGTAAAGAAATATGACGTAAAGCTGTTCCTTTCACTTTTAACGAACAATCTTATAAATAAGAATCATGTGAATGGTTGATTTGCTAAAAATAGTTACTGAATTAATGCAATACAAATGATTTATTTAAAAAAAAATCATTTTCAAGTCTTCTATTAATACAAATGGTTGGTCTTGTGTCTTATTTAGCCAACAATCTTATATATAAGAATCATATGAATGGTTGGTTTGCTAAAATAAATACTGAATTAATACAATACAAATGATTTATTTTTTTAAAAAAATCTTTTTCAAATCGTCTATTTTTTCGCGAAAAAGATGGAGCCTTAATTCGATATCAAAACGTGGAGCTGTTCCTTTCACTTTTATTATAGGTTTTGTGCTTTGTGTTAGTATTACTAATGCTAGTGAATTGTGCTGAAATGAGTTTCTCCCTTGGCCAAAATCCTATGAGGATATAATTGGTTTTTAGGTCTTGGATCGCCGGGCAATAAAGAATTTCGGTGATAATTTATTTTTGAGTTGTTATATCTCTTTATTCAAACCACACAAAAAACTAATAATAATTAATTAAGCTTCGCCCTCCCTCACAATTAAATAGGACGTGTTCGTGATTCCTATTTAGAATTCCAACTCAAATTTGGACTGGGCTCGATTTTTAAATAGGACTAACCGTATTATAATTTGAAATAGGGTCAGGTCTTCCAAATTCACCTCGTTGCAATCACGAATATATATATATATATATATATATATATATATATATATATATTAGTAAAAAAATGCATGCATTTTATGCTAGAGGGAAATTGCTAAATTACCTTTTATTCAGTAACTCATCCTCATACATATCCATCAAATGACTGCGGTCCATGTAGCAATAGCATATGAAAAATTATTTCAAAGGGCAAGATAAAATAAATTGTTATAACTATCAAGTCCAAAAGTAATAAAAATGAGATAAATCAGTTTCATAAACTTTTGCCTACATAATAAAATAGTGATGTCGCGTATTATGCCTTGAAGTGGTTTATTTCAACCACGTTGTAAAAAGAAAAAAAAGGAAAGTAAACAGAAAAATTTTAAAACTGCAAAAATTATCCATGCTAATGTTAGTTATGCCATATAGGATGGTCAACGTTCATGTCGACCATTTTTAACCAAAATTCATTGAAAGAACTAAATTGTGCAAATTTTAAAGAGTCGATAACTAAATTGGTACAATTGAGAAGTTTAGAACTAAACTGATATAATTGAAATATTTATGAATGAATTGGCCGCCCCACACTAGGTTTAGGATAATTTGAACAATTTTTCTTATCTTATTCACTACCACAATCAATTGAACTTTTTGATTCTTTTAAACAGATATTGATAATATAATCTCGTAAGAATACACGGGGGCTAGAATTATGCATTAGAGTGAAAAATGAAAGAAAGTGCCTACACCATATGACTCCCTTGATTCATTTGAGATGGGATTTTGAGCCTTTGATAAAGGGATGAAGATGTAAGTCTTGGGCACTTGCTTGGCACCTTGATGGAAGCATCATCTATCGATGAGGGACTTGGTTAGAGACATCACATATTGTTTGATAAGACTGTAATGTCCACTTTAAACTTTTAGGTTTTTTTTTTTTTGTTTTTGGTAAGAACTTTAAACTTTTTGTTTTTTTGGTTGTAAATGGATGATTTCTTTCAGTCATTCATATGATAATTACAAGGCGAAGGTAAACATACTTCCAAATATAAAATATCTTGAAGAGGCTGGGGATGGGAAGACGCCCAGGTGAGAGGGAATTTTTTGGTATGGTGGGCTTTCGCTATCCAGTTGGCGGCCTAGTTTCCTTCCCTGAGGCAATGAGACGGCTTTGCTTGGCTAAACTGGGCTAAGATTCTTTTTCCTTCATCTACTATGTTTCTCATGGCCCAAGGTGCTTCTTCACGGCTTGTTATGCATTCCACTACCACCAAGTTGTCACTTTCACAAACAAGATCTGTTGCTTTCTTCTGACTCACCAGCACGTGACCCTCTTGGATTTGTTGCGGGAAGTTCAGCCCTTTCACTAAGGCTAAGGCTTTGGCTTGAAGAGGGGATTCGGCTTTGTCTCACACATGAAGCCTCCCTCCACCATTCCGCACAAGTTCCTCAAGATCTTGGCGATTGAGCATGGGATTTCGCCACCCGCCCAAGACGCATCCATGTTTAGCTTTAGGTTTGAGTCTATTGGGGGTTTCCACTTTGTCTCTTCCGTTCTAGATTTGGCTTTTGATATGCTATTCTGTGGGTTCCATTTGAGGTAGTTGATGGCTTGAGCTCATGCCTCTTCTAGTATGGCTATAGGATTGGGCTGCTATCCTCGAAATACTATGTTGTTCCTCACCTTCCACATGAGCCAGAGGGTCATTGCTATGTCCTTTGCTTCAGGTGACTTGTTGTTTTTTCTGAAGAAGTCCATTAGCCATATATTTGCTCTAGTAACATTTCATGAGCTATTGTGTTTCTTCATGGTTTCATCTGACCATACTTCCCTTGTCCAGCCACAAGAGAATAGTAGATGTTCGATCGTCTTAAGATACATGGAATAAAGTGGGCATATTAGGTTTGGTAAGACTCTTCTCTTGTAAAGTTTTTCACATGTGGGTAGGGCATCTTGGCATATGATACATAGAAAGATTCATATTTTCACGAGGGAGGGGGGTGCTCGGATATTCCATAATTCTATCCATAGTTGTCTAGGTGGCTAGTATGAGGTTGATGCTGTTTTTGGATCTGTCTTGAAAGACTTGGACCGACCATTGTTATAACCACTTTTAACTGTATAGCTTCCAGTTTTGTTTGCTATCTAATATAGAACATCCACCTTGGAAGTGGGGCTGATGGGGATTATTAGTATCTCTTCAACGACTTTTTCCGCAAAAAGGTTCTGCAAAATTTGCTCTTTCCACTCCATTATGTCTTTATTTATCAATTCTGCCACTTTATATGGCCCATTCCTATTTGTGGGATCCCTAATTATGCCCGAGACTAGCCACTTATCCTCTCAGATTTTTATAGATTTTCCATCTCCTACTGTCCATCTTAGCTTTGGCTCAATGACTTCTCTCCTAGCTAAGATACTTTGCCAACCCCAAGACGAGTGATGTCCTCTTTTGGCTTTCCAAAAATCCCTATTTGGGAAGTATATGCCTTTAAGAACTTGACTCCACAGTGCTGAAGGATTTTGATGTAATCTCCAAGCTTGTTTTCCCAATGTAGCTCTATTAAAGGTTTGCAAATTTTTGAAGCCTAAGCCTCCTTCATCTCTTCGGAGTTTCATCACTTCCCATATTTTCCGATGCATTCCCCTCTTGATAACGCTTTGTTTCCACCAAAATGAGGCTATCCTCTTCTCTATAGTATTACGGACATAATTTGGTATCTTGAAGATCGACATCGCATCTTGAGGAATAGCTTGAACTACACGTTTTATCAGTATTTCTTTACTTGCTTTTGATAGAAATTTTTCTTTTCATCCCTCCATCTTCATATTTACTCTAGCCAATATCCAAGCGATGTCTTTCTTTGACTAACCCTAATCGGATGGTATTCCGATATACTTCATAGTCTTCTCTATAATTGGGACACATAATTCTCGAGCCATATTCCTCTTCAAATTTTGTGGACAGCCACTACTGAAAGCGATTCCAGATTTGTTCAAATAAATGGTTTGACCCATTGCATAACGGTATTGGTTCAGAATTGCTACTAAGCTTTGGCACTCCTTATTGTTCCATCTAGGAAGAGAATAGCATCGTCAGCAAATAATAGGTGGGACAATGTTGGGCAATACTTGTCTAGAGTGATTCCCTCGAGGCTTCCATCTGCTTTGGCTTTATGCATCATCCACGATAGCACATTTGCCATTAATATAAATAGGAAAAGGGATAGTGGATCTCCTTGTCTAATGGCACATATGGGTAAAAAATGCTGTGTAGGTTCTCCATTCACTTTCACGCTAAACGATACCGTTGAGACGCACTGCATAATTAAATCGAACCATCGCCCACAAAACCTCATTTTTAGCAAGCATGCTCTCAAGAAATTCCATTCGATCTTGTCATATGCTTTTTGTATGTCCAGTTTGAGAATAGCTTAGAACTTCTTCCTTCTCTTCATTACCTTCAATTGGTGCATCACTTCTTGGACTATGAGAATATTATCTTGAATTTGACGGTCTTGAACCAAAGGACTTTGTTTTGTCACTATTGTCTCTTGGAGTCATGATTCTAGCCTAATAGTCATTACTTTTGAAATGGTTTTATAGCTGAAATTGTATAGGTTTATAGGTCTAAACTGACTTATATCCTCAGGGTTCTTAACCAGGAATTAGAGCTATATGAGTCTTGTTTAAATTTGGGTCAACATTACCTATGTCAAAGAAATTCTGGACTAGCTAAAGTATATCCTCCTTGATTTCTTCCTAGAAGTGCTGATAGAATTGGCCATTCAATTTGTCGGGCCTCGAGGCTTTAGTTGCTCCTAGCTGAAACACGGCTACTTTAACTTCCTCCATTGTAATGTTGGCGATCAAATTTTCATTTATCTTGTCTCTAATTGTGCTCAAGCATTGGTCTAGGATAGGCTAGAAATTTCAAGTCCTACCGATTCATATAAGTTTTGGTATAATTCCCTTATATGGTTTTTAAGAACGTTGGGTTCTCTAGACCAATTCCTTTCATCAATCTTTAGCATTGTTATCTTGTTTCGATGCCTCCTCTAGATCGTTGTTGCGTGAAAGTATTTGGTTTCTTTGTCTCCCTACTGCAGCCACTCAATTTGAGATCTCGTCTCCTAGTACATTTCCTCTTATTTCCATAATTTTTCCAATTGTTCCGCTATCTCCTGGATTTCTTCTTTGCTAGTGGTTGCCCTTGGTCTATTGTTTATCTTCGTTACTTTCCTTTTTAGCCCTCTAATTTGGTGCCATGCGTTGGAAAACTTCCCATGACTCCGTGATGCTAATTTCTTTGACACTTCTTGAATTTTTCTTGAGAAACTTAGGCTCTGTTTGGCAAATTTTTGTTTCTGTTCCTCGAAACACAAATTTTGTTCTTTTGTTCTGGGGAACAAAAAAAGAATAGAAACACATTTGTTTACATTTTTGTTCTCGGCCCGGGAATCGATTTGAAACAGAAATAAGAAGTAGAAAAAATTTGTTTCTTGTTCCTGGGAACACTTCCGAAAAACACTTTTTTTCTTCTCATTTTTCTTATTCTTTTTTCTCTTTCTTTTCTTCTTCTTCTTCTTCTTCCTTTTGCCAGTCACTGGCCTTGGCCATGGCTGGAGCGTCGCTAGCCCTCGGAGAGGCTGAGCTTGCCCAGCCACCGGTGAGGCTTGGCCTCGCTAGGCCACCTCCAGGATGGCGTCGCCTGGTGAGGCCAAGCCTTGTCGGTGGCCGGGTGAGGCCGAGTCTCGCGTGGCCACGGCAAGGCTCGGCCTCGCCTTGGCCTGGCGAGGCTCCGGTGAGCTCGCCGGACGTCGCTCAGCCAGTCGCCGGCCATGGTAGTGGCCAGCGATCGGCCAAAGAGAAAAAGAAAAAGAAAAAAGAAAAAAGAAAGAAGAAAAAAGGAAAAAAAATAAAAAAAATAAAAGAAACAAAAAAATTATACTAGTTTACCAAACTTGTTTATGTTCCTTTTCTATTGCAGAAACAGAAATTTTGCGTAGTTACCAAACGCGTTCTTCTGTTCAAAAATTGTTCCCCGGAACAGAAATAATTTTTGATATTTCTGTTCTTAGGAACAATTTTTGAACAGAAATGTTACCAAACGCGCTCTTAGCTGCTAAAATTGTTATTCTTTCAATGTGCTTTTTATAAATTCCCCAACATTCCTATTCTTCTAGCCAATAAGCCTCAAACTTGAACTCCTTTTTTCTTTTGTTTTGAAATGGATATAAATAGAGCATAAGCGGGTTATGATATGATCCCGCAGCAGGTAGTGCCACCATTTCTGCATTTGGAAAGGCTACCCTCCACCCCATGATGCATAATACTATCCAACCTTTTCCTTACTAGCGCATTGCCTTCCCCCTTGTTCGTCCACGTGTAGGCACAGCCTTTACTCTCCATGTCCATGAAGGAACAATCGTTTGTGAATTCTCGAAAAGCCACTATTTTGTGATGGTTGGCCTCTCTCATACCTTCTTTCTCCTAGTTATACAAGATCTCATTAAAGTCACTCATGCATATCCACGGAAGTTGGTTTGTTACCTGGAAGCTTCGTATTTATTGCCAAAGTTCTAGTCTCTCTCGAAAATTTGTGGACGCGTGGAGGAATGTGATTCTCATATGTTTTCCACTTTCTGGTTCTTTGCACTCTAGATTAATGATTTGTTTTGAGCTAAAATTCACTTTGATTTCTACTTCTTAAAGCTACATGATGACCAAACCTCCTGCTGTTCCTTCGGCTGTACTAGATACGAATGTGGGAATTTAAGCTATCTTCTTACCCTTTCCACTAGCGACTCCTTGTTCTTTGTTTCCATTAGTAATACTAAAGTGGGTCTTTCCTAAGCCATTAAGGGTGCGTTTGGTAACATTTCTGTTTAAAAATTATTCTAGGGAACAAAAATAGAAAAAAATGTTTTACATTTAGGAGAACAATTCTTGAATAAAAAAATGCGTTTGGTAAACTTGTTTCGGGAATAAAAAATTAACAGAAACATGTTTGGTAAATTTGTGTTATTTTTTTGTTTCTTTTAATTTTTTAATATTTTTATTTTATTTTTCTTTCTTTTCTTTCTTTTTTCTTTTTTTCTTCTTTTGGCCGGTTGCCGGCCGACGAGGGCCGGCGGCCTCGCCCATCCACGGCGAGGCTTGGCCTCGCCTTGGTTGGGCAAGCTCGGGCTCTCCCAGATCCAACGAGCCTGAGCTCGCCCGGCCTTGCCCTGCGCTAGCGAGGCTCGGCCTCGCCAGGCCACCGCCAGGCCGACGAGCCTTGCCGGTGGCTGGGCGAGCTCGGGCTCGCCGGATCTGGTTGAGCTCGAGCTCGCCTAGCTAAGGCGAGGCCGAGCCTCACCAGGGGTTGGCGACGCTCGGCCTCGGCCGGGGGCCGGCGACGCTCGGTGAGGTCGCCGGCCCCCTCGACGTCCGGTCGCCGGCCATGGTCGAGGCCGACGACCGGCCAAAAAAAAAAAAGAAAAAGAAAAGAAGAAAAAAAGAGAAGAGACAGAAAATTTGTTCTTAAAATTTGTTCTAAAAACAAGAAACACGTTTTTCTTATTTTTTGTTTTTGTTTCAAATGTGTTCCTAGGAACAAAAAAATAGATTTGGAACAAAAACGCAAACAAACGTGTTTCTATTCTTTTTTTGTTTCCAAGAACAAAAAAACAGAAATTTTGTTCATAAACAGAAACAAAGAATATTAACAAACAGGCCCCAAGGCTCTTGGCTTTTGGACCGTTAAGAAATCGTCCAACTCTTGATAGTTTTAGCTCAAAACCCTCGTATCGTCTTCGGTGGCTTATTAGACTAGCCATCATAGCCCACTCCTTTCCTTCTCTTACCACTTGAATAGGGGTATCTAAAAGCTCCATCTCATCTACTAGTGCTATGGTGAATTCTTGAATCTTCTTATGTTTTTTTGGCTCTTTGGAAAATTTCACTTTTCTTGACACTTGGTGCATTGATCTTGATAGCTTCAGTAGGGGGTGGTTCAAATAAAACTATTTGCTTGCCTTTACTTTCCTTTTCTGCTGCAATTTGATCTGCACTTTCCTCATGCTCCTTTTGTAAAGGGCTGTCAGGTCTTTTTTTGCTTCTAGTTGGGCCTGGATTTTTTGCTCCTTCCTCTCTCACAATAATTTCTATTCTAGCTGGCTGGGTTTGCGTTTCTGCAACTGATTCATCTTCTTCTTGCTGCAGGTTTATCGCTCCATAGAAAGCCTCCCAATGGTCCACTTTAAACTTTGATTAGCAAGATTTTCTACTTCAAGAAGGCCTTTATATGGCAGAATGTGCTCTTTACATAGCCCTAAAAAACTCCCAGGACTCATCATAGATGGGATCAAGACAGAAACTCAGTCATTCATCAGCAATTACACGCATACAGTTTCTCTTGTTTCCTTGTCTAACGTTCCTTGTCGTTCTTTGCCACATTTTCATCATACATATGGCAAAGTCTGTTCATTTGCTGCAGGATCTGTGTACTTAGATCACGTTGATGTCTCTTCATTTAGCATAATTAAATGACGATCACGCTGTAAAAGTTCTGACAGGTGCACCTTCTCAGTGCAATTACAAAATGAATGGCTGAAGTGGGTGGGTTAAAAGCTTCTGACGGCCTTTGCTGGAATAGGACGTAGGGTTGAAAGATTTCGACAATTTGATTGGCCCTGAAAAGAAAAGCCACTTCTGATCAAACCATCTGGGTCGAAAAATCATTGGGCCCAACTTTAGTCTCCCAATGAGGCTTTCTTTTTTTTTTTTAATTTTTTTTTTCAAATCAGTAAGAAAATAATATCTATGTACATCTAGTTTAATTTGTTGATTTAAGGAGAAGGAGAGTGGAGATGAGATTGTAATCTCATGAATGCTCTTCTTTGCCCATGAAGCTGGTAAAGGCTAAGCAATTAACGTATATGTGGGAATCATTACATTGACGTATAGTTTGTATAACTTTTTTATTATGGATTTTATCGCAATGATTTTATTCATGAACATCTTTGGATAAAAAAGAATTTAAGCATCTACGAGTATGATAAATTGTATTTTCTCATTAATATCTTGATACGTATCTTCAGTTAACTTTATGAAATTTGGTTTGGGATGACTTTTCCATTTACCTTTTGACTTTAAACTTATGTTTGCATTTAAAAAGACCTCATCTTATAATAAATGATTTTTTTTTTTTTTTTTTTGGAGAAAGCACCTCAATTAGATATTAAATTTAGCGAACTTGAATTGTCAACTATAATAGTTTAAAATACATGTGCATTATATGTATTTATAAAATATAATTTACATATCATGTATGTGAGACAGTCAAGTGATTTATAATATGGTTTTCACGGTTGATATCGACGCACTTTGTCCTTGCAAAAGGCTGCATCCGTGTTAAATCTTAATCGCACCGGGGAAGACGCTTCCAGGACAGTCTCCTGGTGGTGTTGCCCGCCTCTGCCCTGAAACTACGGGCACAATGTCTATCGAAGAGTGGCAATGGGATATTGGAAGTGACACGGTTTGCATTGATGTGATTCCGATGCTCTCCACAATCTCTGATGTATTACTCTAACCATACACTGGAATTGTACAGAACCGATTCCAGGCGGAAATCCAGTGGAATGAAGAGTGAGGAAGACAAAACGAGCTTGACATCAGGATCGATTAGGCCTCCGAATGATCCTCGTGACCGGACAGTTGTGGATAACATGCAACAAAGGTATCCAAATGAAGCTCTAACCTGTACTATGAAGTGCTCCCTAAAAAAATTTGACGTTTGTAACTCGATTAGAAATCCAAAGTAAGAAGTTTCTTGGCGCCAAGAAGTTTGAAATATTCCTTGTCGCAAAGTACGGTATAAGAATTCCATTAATGGATCCTTTGGAATATTGTACAATGGAAACTCGGATCATTATTCTTGAAGACGCCACCAATCAAGCATGATCTATTATAAGAGAACAAATTGTTTCAGATACATCGTTCAGAGAGGGGAAAAAAACGATTTTCCTCTTCCATTTGTTTTGCTTTCTTTGTTCTGGGAGTGTGCTTTGGTGCAGACGTGGAACCTATGAAAAAGTGTGTCCAAGACCAGAACAAAAGAATGCCCGCCTAGGGCGAAAAATGAAACACCAACACTGAGAACAATCTTCAAGCTCTAGGAAATACGACCTGACTTCAATTCATGGGCTTTCAGCGCATCGCGGCGGCCAATTGGTTCCGCTTCCACTGTAGAGGATGGTACGTCTTCTGGGTCTCTTCTATCTTGGTCCAGGGGAACTTGTGCTTCGCCATCTTTCTCTTCTTTGCTGCAACTCCCAGGTAATCTCCTGCGTTCTGCAATAACCAAGATGTGAGATTAGCTACCCGAATTCTAATTATCTTGGAATATCGCTCTAGGATATGATTACACTCGGTTAGTTTTGTATGTTTTGCAATGTTTCCATAATGAAAGTGTCGGGCAAATTGAGTTGCTTGCTACAGAAAATTAATCTTCTTCCAGTTAAAGTTCAGTTGATGCTATGCAGGTACTTGAAAAAGTCGCAGACATGGTAAAGTTGATTTTCAGAACGATGTAACAGAAAGATGAGGATAGTTACCTCAATTTATTGTAAGCTATCTAATCATTACCTTAGATTATTCATGACTCTTGTGCAAATATCTACCAGACACTTTACTTTTCTCTAGTTCCATCTATTTTTCATTGCCAAAGATTAAAGAGCACGAGGATGGAGACTTCCATACCTGGAGACAGAGTCCTTCTTCAATATCACAGATGGGATAATCACTCGGGCAACAGTAGTCAGTCCCGGTGCAGCAAACTGCACTCTCATACTCACAGCAACCGTAGATCAAGCAGTAATCAAAGAACTCGAAAATGCAGCAGCATGTTTCATCGGTGGGGCAATAAGAGAAGTCTCCGCATTCACTCGGTGAGGGTGAGGGAGGAGGAGGAGGCGGTGGTGGCGTCACAGGTGGGGGTGGGGGAGGTGGTGTTGCTGGCGAAGGCGGGGATGGCGGGCTGGTCGGAGATGGTGAGGGGGAAGACTCCTTGGTGGGATAAGAGGCCATCGCATTTATCGCGCAAACACCGTATGGTAAGTCAGAGTTCCTCAGGATATAGAAGTACCCATCAATTCCCCAATCGGTGCCCCACGAGTTTTTCGCTATCCAGTAGTCTTCGCCGCTTTCGGAGCCGTACCCGACTATCAAAACTGCGTGGTCAATGTCATCAGGATCACTTGAGCAGCTACCATCATATATCCCCTGTTTCAGAGATTATATCAAGGAGTTACTAAAGAATAAATCATGCATGAGTTATAAGATATGAAAAGAAATCATATGAGACATACCCCTGTGTACAGTTGGAAATCTATTGCTGATCCATCCATGCCCACACTAATTGGCTGTTGAACAACAGCACAGAGAAGAGCACTGTCTGATTCAGCCACATCTTCATAACCATCAATGCTCACCACTTTGTTCTCCTCCTGATCACAAACAAGAATCGGATAAGTTAGGATAAGATGCATAAAAGGAGCGTCAAGTTACTAATGGGACAGATCAATTATATCAGAACCGTGTCTTTTGAGAGAATTTCAGTATAAAATTATAGCGTGATAGTAGGAAATTTCAAGCGATTGCAAATTCGCTATGCCCTTCAACGTTCCCCAATGTAAGGAAAAGGACGCGGACCTTTGAGTAAGTGCAAGTGCCAGTCTCGCCATCAGTACTAGTGTAAGGGTAGTCAGCTTCGGAGTCGATGCCGCCGTTGTTGATGACCCACTCGAATGCGTAGTCCATGTAACCGCCGTCACACCCATCATCGGTGGTGTCGCAGGATACGAGCTCTTGCTCCGAGAGGCTTATGAGGTCTCCAGTCACCAGGGCGTTTATTCCTTCCATGGCTCCTGTGGAAGAGAATGCCCAGCAACTTCCTGCGAAAATCATTTGACCAAAGCCACAGATTTTGTGAGGAATCTTTAGTCACAGAGCATGTCTATGGTTTTTTTTCAATCACTTGCCGGGCTCTATACACTCTGGTTTGCTTTTCCGCATGAACAAACCAAATTAGTTAAGATGAAAAACATGGATTGTCTTGAAAAATACTAGAACTGCTAGCATATTTTGCTTAAATTTGCATCAAAACATCAAAACCTGCCTGAGCTTGCATATCAGAAATCTTGCACTCGATTTCAGTACGGCCATACCAGTTTCTCTATCCATTGACGACATATTTCATCTCGATCCAGCATAATCTAAGTAATTTCGATCACATTAGGGACGACGATCGACCACACATGGAGTAAAAACATCTGCAAGATGCTTAGATGTATCTCATTTGTCCGATGCCCACTTGAACCTAGAATGTGCAGCTTTTAAGTTTAGCTAATCTTTTCCACTAAATCTTACATTTAGTATGAAAAAGGATGATCTACCTTGGTCCCCACAGTTACTGACGAAAGATAAAAGTGCATATGCCGGATCATTTAACTTTTTTGTAATGATTTGACATTAAAAAAGATTTGACATCATCAAAAGAGTGACTGGAACATTATACTGTTGAAAAAGCTTTTGCTAGACTTACCACACTCTCCTTGATCCTTGACACCAGTGACGATCCCATAGTTCCTCCAATCCAGGGAAGAAGGAGCGTCACAGGTCTTCATCTTTCCCTTCAAGCTCATGTTCTTGCTGTTCCACTTCTTGCTCGCTGGCTTCTTCACCTTGGACAGATAAGTCTCCCTGAACTCCTCGTTGCTCAGATCCGCGAACTTGTTCAGCCCGACCCGAGGGGTCGTCGGAGACTTGAGGTTCGAGCTCCTCTCGATCACGTACCTCAGGTTCCTCTTGAAGTTCTCCAGCCTCTTCTCGGCCTCGGCCGCGTGCTTGTACACCTTGTTGTGCTTCTCCTTCCATCTCCGGAACAGCTCGAGCACCCGGCTCTCTGAGAGCAGCGAGCTCTCCGGGTTCTCCCCGCCGACGATTGAGTACTCGCTGGGAAGATTCGAAGTCGAAGATAGGCACAAGACGGATGCCCAGATGAAGAGCACCAGGATTAGGTGATTGGAACCCATGGCTACTGAGTGTTTGGTCCATTGCATCTGCGAAGTTTTACTTTATAAGGTCGGAGGAAATCATCTGCACTGCCATCTTCCCGCCTACCAGTCAAGCTTCATGCATTCCAGCATTTATTTTCACCGGCCAAAAAAATTTAAAATCCAAGAGAGCATGAGCTCTGCATATGGAAGAGACCAAAATGACATTTTGGACAGTTGAATTTCTGGGATTTTTGGGGGCATTTCAGTAGTTATGTTCCATCGGTGCTGGACTATGGATAAATTTTTTTTTTCGAGAAAATTCAAGTGGGACATACAAATGGAGATGTGGCTGAGTCAGTTTCTTGCTTGACCCAAGAAATGTTAGTTGGTGGTCTGTCTACTATTCAGCATCTCAGAAAAGGTTGACCTAACGGTCAAACCTGTTTTGTTAGAATGGATCATTTTGCAATTTTTTTTTTTGATTAGATGGTATTCTTGATCAATTTTTAGTGTCTAATCTAATCAAGATAAAGCTTTGGAAATGAGCCGCATGTGATGTTGTAGGATTTGTTCCCACTAATTCAAAAGTTATTAATATGTGCAGAGCAAGAGGCAAAGAACCTTGATTGAGTCCCACTAATTTTAACATAGATAAAAATTAGTTTAAAATGTATTGAGAAGAAAACAAGTTATTGAGCGTCTGGTCTAATTTGGAAGAAAATATTGAATTTTTGTAAATTATGAAAGAGTTAAACTAACTAAAGATAAGAAAGATTTAAATTGAATATTGGAAAGCGTTGAAAACCAACGAATTTTGATTTGAAGTGCTAGTAATCCATGTAAATTTTTCGGTTATGATTTTATCTCTCGTTCAATATCATACTATCATAATCCACCATGGATTTTTGCGTAATTTAATGGGGAAAGTTTGAGTTTGAAACCACTTTTCTGAGTGTATTGTAATGTATATAGAGAAAAATGTGTCTATTCATGTATATGGTAACTCTACCCAGTGACTCAACATTTGAGAAAGCCAAAAGATTGTTACATAAAATTTTATCCATGTCGTATGCGAAATGACTATATCCTTACTAATTAAAAAAATGGTCTTCATTTATTCATCATATTTATTTGTGTTAAGATATTTTTTTCATTGTTGAGTGGTAGCTTAAACTATTTAAGAAGAAAATGACATACTCCGCTTCAACATATCATTGCAGTCAGAGGTCACAGATTCGATTCTTTGTAATTTAATACATCTTGTACAAATTCCTCAAGTTTTTTCACTCATACGTTTTGGTTTGCACCGATTAAGCTTTTGTCTTATCAATTGTTGCCTGAGGGTAATTCACAAGATACAAAGCCATGTCACGTCGCCCGAGTGTTCAATAAATTGAAGGTGGATTAGATCATAAAATCATAGGTCACCATTTATTTCCAAAATAAGGAAGTGATCTTATCTGAAAAATTATGAGCAAAGAGATGATATGATATGGCGTGGCTATAAATTTGACTAGTATGTCATTTTCTGTCCAGCATTTATTGCTAACAGTGGAATTTTTACTTACTCATTAAGGAACAGATGCTCCCCGCAATTTCAATGGTGGGGACTCTTTTCAAAGAACATTAGTTGGGGCACCCAATTTTACAGCTGGTCCCAAAATAATAATAAGTATGGGCCCCAGTCAGCTGGCCAAGTAAGAAAATACAAGATTGGCATTGGGGGAAGATCTTCATGGATGGAAACAGAGGAGAGAAACCTCCCTCAATCAAGACAGGACCGATAGAGACTAAAACTCCAACCAGGAAATAAAAAAAGAATAATAATAATAAAAGAAGAGAGAGAGAGAGGGAGCATAAAAGTTGAAGTCATTTAAATTTCTTTAATCTTGAAAAAACTTTGGAATAGCGTTGGAAGTTTTTAAGGGTTCTAGCTTTTCTGCCAAAATCTTTAAATGGGGTTTGAGTGGATTGGATGGTTTAGATTTATGGAGAAGTGTTAAATTCTAAGATATTTCGCGAGAAATAAATGATTTTGTAATTATTTTTTCGAAAATGATTATTTATATCGCTTATAAAAATAAATGAAATAATTTTTTTTTCATCATTCATTAAAATATTTAAATATAAATTGTTGTCGATAGTGAAAATATTTTTCATTATTTAATTATTCACCCGATCATTTTCAGGAAAAATATTTTCCAAATAATTCATTTTTCGTGAAATAAATAGAGCCTAAAAGAATGCCCAAATTTCTTCGTAATTATAATTGAAGTAGGTATATATTATTGATTCGTGTATGACCAAATCATTTACGGCTTTCTTTGCATTGTCTATTCTCTTAAGCCCGATGCCCTTTTTTTTTTTTTTTCTTTTCTTTTTCAAATTTATTTATTAAATATTTCATATTTTAAAGTTTGAACATCATTAGGAATGGGCCCGCGGAGAGAGGGGAACAAATGCTTCCTTGGAGGGACGGTGCCGATTATTATAAAATAGTAATTATAATACTACTTTAATAATAGAAAGTGCCTTATTATTATATTTTGTTTTAATCTATATATATAATACAAATTGGCCTCATAGTAATGGGTGTGTGCTAAAACAGAAAGGCCTCATGGAATGATTTTATAGAGTCAAAGATGCTCTAATTTTTACAAAAAAGACGTGCGACAATAGAATATGTCGACAATTCAGAAGATGGAAAATATGGGAAAAAGAACTTATTCCATTGCTTGTTTATAGAGCTTTCCAAACTTGCACCTCCCATATAGAAAAAGCAAGGCCTTTAAGAGAAAAAGTTGTTCAAGTCTTTTCTTTCTATGTCAATTTCACATGTTTATCTCTTAAATAAACAAAATAAAAAGTTAATATATAATTTTCCAAAAATACACAAACAGGGTGAATTCATAGGGCCAAACAGAACTAATACGTTCTCTATGCCGGCTCACACCCTGCCTAATGCTCCGAAGGGAATTGTTTGCAAAGAATATGTGCCCCATTTGGAATAGTGCCCCATGAGGTTAAGATTTCCTGTGCCCTTGCCCATCATTTAACAGGTCTAACTCCTTAAAAAACCTCAACTTTATATCCAATTTTAGTTCTTACTTGAACTTCCCAAATTTGCTCATGAATTAAAACATTGCCATTAGTTTCCTTCAAATTATCAATATCAAGGCCAATCATAGGTTCATTTCAAAACACGTGTCTTCATCAACACCCTGATTTTTTTAATGGAACAAGAATAGCCACCCAATGTTGATCATCTTGAAAAAATCAATGATGATTTTGAATTCGTGGACAGATTTGGAATTAGAGTGAAAATTTGGAATTTTTTTAGACAAAAAATATTAGGGATAAAATTGAAATTGGACATAAAATTGGGGAAGGTAATTAACCCTCCCTTAATGTGATAGCACAGGAGAATATTCCCTTTTTTTTGTGTGTGGAAAAAGACCCTTGAACTTAAAAGATGCCATGATATCATCACACCACATAAAGCAGCCCAACGAGCTATCAGTATAAGACTACTAGGCATGTATACCATTTATCAGGATTTGTATACAAAAATTTATTATTTTCAAAATATTGTCGGCTCTACATGGCATACTCATGACTTCTAGAATTGAATTGACACAAGATTTATGACCAGCATTTGTGAGCACTTCGTATAACTAGCCTTCCCCGATATATATATTGAAATTAAAGGGAAAGGATTTTTATAACGAATTATTATATTTTAGTTAGAATCTATTCTTTTATCCCTTAACGTCAAATTCTCGGTCTATCATCGATGCCATCAAAAGCAAAGAAGACAAACATCGAGTCTTGCTTTTAATAAATAAATCATACTTCAACTATCCAAATATTTTATGATTTCCGCGTTATTTATGGGAGTATTTTTATTTTAATTTTGCTGAGCAGGTAGCATTCCACCTAGAAAAATATTTGATGGTGGTTTAACTTGCGGGAATAGTCGGCCACTACTGGGACTAGGATATTGTCAGGCAACGTGGCTAAATATTCATCTAGCTATCTATATATTTTATAAGTCCTTTACTTTATACAATTTTTTTTTGTCGGGTCGTGCGAAATTGGTGGTCTCGCGGGGGCAAAGGGATAAGTATTAAAAATATATATTTTTTTGATCATATAAAAATATAATTGAAATCAAGTCGGAACTAGAAGCTTTATCATCCACTAGTCTTGCTCCCTTTACCGTTAGGTTGGATAATAGGGCGCAATAAATTATGTTCACAAAATTTGGAAAACAATAATTGCTTTTCTTTATATTAAGTTTAATCATCATATTTTAACACAAAGCTTCAGTAGCAAAGTTACGTGAAGCACCATGATCCCTCGAGATTGTTGTCAAATCGTCTACGAGTCTCGAACTGTTGTGATGAAGGCATGCTTCGATCTTCAAGACGTGCGAGATGATTTTATATGAAGAAGCCAATGGAAGGTGTGGATATTCCAACTTGGGACTCTCTCTTACCTTGAATTGGCATCGATTTTAGACCATAGCAATCCATCCGAAATCCTAAGCTGGGGTCGGGCCTAATGGGGCGAACGTGTCCATGAGTTTTGGCAAGACACCTGCGCAGTGAGCTTTACACAAAGATATTTATCATTTAGTGAATGAAATCCGTGTGGCGAGAAGACCCCGTCAAGAAGATTAGACATTTCACGCGATGGTCGCATCATGTGGCAGAAGCACATGGTGTGACAATTCAATCAAAAGGAAAGGATTCTGGATTTTAGCACTGAATAGAACAACAAGCAATATTGTTAAAGAATTTAGATAGTAAGCAAGGCACTCATATAGTAGTTTAAACTTTTAAAATGGTGGACAATGTTCCTACAAAATCTTAGGGAAAATTACTAAAAAAGTCTTAAATTCATTACAATTATGACAACTCAGTTCTAATTTTTTTTTTTGGACAAATTCAGTCCTAAACCTTTTGCAATTATGCTAATTCAGTCTATTAGACCAATTTTGGCCGATCGATGCTTATGTGGATAATTTTTAATAATATTTTATTTTTTTGAATTCGTCATTAATTTTTTTATTTTTCCTTTTTTTTTTCTAATTTTTTTTAAAATTCTTTTTCCTCCTTTTCCCATAGTGGCCAGCGAGGGTTTGGCCCTCGCCTCGCCTCGTCCAAATCTAGGGGAGGCCAACCTTGCCATGGCCTTGTCGGTCATGGGTGAACGAGACCTCGCTCGTGGTTGGTGAGGCCTTCTTGCTTGCAGCCCCTAGAACTCGCCTAATGGCCGATAGGGAAAAAACCAAAAGAAGGAAGAAGAGGAAAAAGCAAAGCAAAAGGAAAAAGAAAAAGAAAAAAAGTTATTATTTTTACAAAAATGTGGTCGGTTGGCCAAATTTGGCCCAAATGCAAAATGTTTGGGAATGAATTGACAAAAAAAGAAGTTTAGAACTTAATTGACCCAATCACAATAGATTTAAGACCTTTTTTTTTGGTAATTCTCCTGTATTATTCATGTGACAAAATTTGTAGTTAAATTATCATCCATGAAGGCAAATTACTAATTATAAGTGCATGTAAGTTATGATGATCACTAGTAGGTCTAATGGATAGGACAGAGGTCTTCTAAACCTTTGGTATAGGTTTATGATCCATAAATTAAATTACTATCTACAAGTGCGACAATTTTAGGTAAATCACAATAAATTCATGAAAATTCACAAGGCATTTGGATCCATAATTGGCAAAATTTGTCATTATAAACTCTCTTGGATTCAGTTATGAAAAATTTCAAGATAAAAAAAACGTATGTTATTGAAATGACTACAAACATAAACTTTTGTTCGGGATTTATAGGGGTCTCTTGTGGCCCATTGATATTTGGTTTCAAGGTGTAACCTCACCATAGAAGAGGAGTTGAAACTCTAGTAGGAGTCTCTGTAGCTTGTTTATTTGATTTATAGGTATGGTGCGCTCCATGGATATGTTACTTATATTGACGTGTTGGTGTTTGTACATCCTGCATTTACAATTGATACAATATGTTTTTCTTGTCCTGTACCAAGCAGTACTCTCTTGTAGTTTGACACCCAAAGTACCTCGATATCAGAGCTATAATCTAAATAGAGTCTATTAATGACTTGCTTAGGTCCAAAACACAGTTGAATTATAAAGGATTATGTTGCTTATGATGACCTTTCTCAGTAGATTTGTTTGATGGGGTTGGCAGCATTTGACGCATCATTTGGGCATATTCTCGGGCCGTCAGTCCAACCCGGCTCACACGGCCGTTGACCTGCTAGTCTCACGCGGGTCCCACAGATAAGGGTGTATGATATTTCATATGGTCCAAAGACCCAGGTCCTCACAAGTATTTTCCCCTTGGTATCAGACTTGGCATACCTCGCGGGCCCAAAGTTGGGCCTGGCACAACAAATGGGCCCGAAAGTTTTCCCAAAGCCCAGGACTGGCCCAAGTCCAAGCTCTTGAGGCCCCGCCCTCCATAGATATCATCTCTGTGTCTACATAGTCTACACAAACCGCCTAACAATAAGAGCTCTGTATGCAAAATTGACATTCATTTCTTAAATGATCATGAGTTTCTTAAAATCAATATGTTCACTTGGAACTAAATAAATTCCGAATTTCGAAATTCGATTTATTAGTTTCCTAATAGACGCTACTTTTTGAAGCTTTTGCCAAACAAAATTTCCATTCACTAGATTAATTGTTCATAACTCCTAGCTCATAAAACTATATAGTAAGTGCATCCTGAATAGTCCAAAACAAACTCAAACATCAGACACTAGTCGAAGCCCTCTCAATAGCTATAATCAAGCCTTAAGAGCACAAGCCATTTTCTCCGAGACCCTGGCCAAAGACCTAAGATTGCACCGGATTATCGTCTCCGCGAACGAGTTTGTGTCCTCTTTGTTGCTATCTTGAGGCACATCCACCACGTACGACTCTATGACGGTCGTCCTCTTGTCGCTGGGCCCAGCTCCGTCGAGATCGTCCTCGTGCAATGTTGTGGTGGACCGGTAGTTCACGAGCCGGTGGTCGCCCCCGATGATGCTGAACACCATTACGTGCAGCTCGTCGTTGAGCAGTTCGAGCCTCTCCAGGCTACGGTGGGCCGGCAGGCCTGAGATGAGTATGACCTCGCGGATACTCCCAGCTGTGCTGCCATCGCCTGCCACCATGTAGCAGCTCTTGACGAACTGCTTGTAGGCCTGTGGGTTAGCGAACTGACGGACGAGGGACCAGACAAGCGGGAGCGGTGCGTCGATGGTCTGGGTCAGGCGCGAGCCGCACTGGTTCGGGAGGAAGTCCGGGGTGTGGTAGAGGCGGACCATGGCTTGCGTTTTGAGGGTGTCTTGTGATTTCTTCTGTCCTTTTTTCATGGTACAAAAGTGCAAAGACATGGTGTGACTAGGCGACGCGGGCTTGAATATAAAGAGGGTTGATTCGAGAAAGCAACAAAAACGGAAATTTGAGGGTTTTAAGAACT
This sequence comes from Eucalyptus microcorys, assembly GCA_014182515.1. Taxonomy (NCBI): domain Eukaryota; kingdom Viridiplantae; phylum Streptophyta; class Magnoliopsida; order Myrtales; family Myrtaceae; genus Eucalyptus; species Eucalyptus microcorys. Next base: position 5,825,296 of record CM024565.1, read on the forward strand.
TGGGCAGTGCTACTTGTGGCTTTAGGGAGGGTCGGTTGGAAGGACACTTCATTGGAATTAGCAAACCTTTTTGGGCTGAGGAAACCTGTCCTTCTACGCCTCGTTGGTTTCTGGGTGATCCTAAAGATTGTCGTTGCTCATGTAAAGGCGGCTCCTTGCCGAAGTGATTTTGGGAAAATAGTGCGTGCAATGAAAGTTTATTAGAATGTGCTTTTTTGTAAAGTTTCTTACCCGGTGTTGCTCTGTTTCTACCAAATCATCATAATCCCTATGGTGCTTGTCTGTCCTTTTGTACCAAGAATGTACAGTTCATATTGATATTGCAGAAAATAAAATAAAATAAAAGGGTTTGGATTGGATCGGGACATACATTGCCAGTGAAACACCAATTGCCCATAAGGCGAGTGGCGAAGACAATACCAGTGATATACCTAATTACCTAATTCTAGGTTCATCTTAGGCAAATGAACCAAGGTTCCCTTGGCTTGCTGCTGGATGTTTCAGGCACCAACGGAACACCAATTGCCCATAAGGCGAGTGGGGAAGACATACTAGCAATACACCTAAGCCTAAGTCCGCCCTTTGCAAAAATAAACTAAGGTATTCTAAGATTGAAAATAGACTTTAGAATAAAACCTGTGCGCTTCAACTTTCAACCCAATTCAAACATGAACACTTGATCATTGGCTTTTATACTTGTTAGAGAAGCATAATAGAAGTCAAATACTTTCATTGTGAAAGATCCAAGAAGTCTAAACATGGATCTGTTGTAGGGATACATTAATGCTCGGATTTTTGAGCTTATTGGACAAGTAGGATGCGGTAATTATCACTTTAAACGATGTCCGACGCATAATTTCGTCTAACACCCTCACATTTATGGTGCGTTTGTTTTTAGAAAAATGAATGATTTGTAAGACATTTTTAAAAAAAAATGAGTGTTTATATTTCTTACAAAAAGATGAACGGAATTTTTTTTTATTCACGAAAATATTTAAACATAAGTTGTTCTCGATAATAAAAATATTTTTTATTGATTAATTTTTCAAGCGATATAAATAATTATTTTAAAAAAAAAATTTCAAATAATTTATTCACTGTAAAACAAACGCATTCTTATCATTACTTTTAAGTAAAGTTCATAGTTTGCGCACTAACTATTCCCAGGGGACGCCCATAGAAATCACGTATTGAAATTCTACATATGCGTGGACAAACTTGCAGAGCTCACAATGTTCATCACTTTCCAATTGGGTGTCTTTACCAGCTTTTCAAACAAAAAGCGCCAAAAGAATTAAATGAAAGCTTCCCTCGTTCAGTTCCACCCTCTTACAATGAGACATCTATCATCCCCAAATGGTGCCACGTCAGCAGTTCTCTCCACGTGGCACTTGACAAAAGCTTTTCCCGAGGAGCTGTACAGGGACACGTGGTTCCAGCTGTTTGGGCACTTCTCTTGTGTTTTTGTCGATTGTGCAGCTCTTTGTGTCTAAGTAAGAGCTGGTGGCTGAAGTCGGATACTCTGGGAGATACCGAAATGGAAGTTTGCTCTCGTGGTCGTGAATGCTCGCGAAGATGGTCGCGCCATTGTCGGCTTCTTAGGCATCCGCTTCAATGAACTTGGAAGAGTACAAAACCTAGGAAAGATCAAGCCGTCCATTTCATTCATCCTCGAGAGACGAGCTTTTTGACTTTAGGGAAGATGCATAAACATTTGACTTTTCTCTCGCAGATTTGGATAACAGAAACGACGATGGTCATCTAGTCATTGATGAAAATCTTTTTAGCGAACTTCCTGACAGAAAATGAAGAAAGATGAGTGTTCTTCAAGTTTGAAGAAGAAAGCATGTGTCTTGTGAATGTATCATACAAGGACATCATATTCACAATATATATTTTTTTTATGAAACTCAATCGTGCTCAATATATACCATTTCACATTGACATTTACCTTATCTTCATAAAAAGAAAGTCTATCTTCAATAGATAAGATATGGAATCATACCTACTTAAATTTAGATTGTCGTGTCGATAGAGAGGTCTTGTACAATTTCAAAAATAGAGTGACATCTTTTAGTGTTCTGTAGGCACAAAAAAGTGATGATCGGAGTGGATGACATCGTGCTTGCTGCACGCTTGAGATCAACACCTTGTCAAGGTAAGATTGAGATCCTCTTGCATTAGATAGTCGTAAACTTAAAATACGAGGATGGAGATGTGTTCCCCTTGTCTCCCTTCTTCTCCGGCAGCCTTAATCCAAGCCTATTGGCACACCTCATCGCACCTTTGCCGCTCCATTGCCACCTCCACTGCCCCGTCTCCTTCGTGGACTCTTCGACATAGCCACAATCATAACCACCTGAATCGTTCCCTCTCTCGTCTCGCCATGGTAGCTCTCTCTCTCTCTCTCTGTATGTGTGTGTGTATGGGACCAACAATTGACAGTCACCCAATATGGCCGCCCGCGTCAGTCGACCCCATATCAAACGTTGCTTGAGGCCGAATGCTTTTGGGACGAGATTGCAATCTCAAGTTGGTGAGTGTGGCGGGGTGTGCGCACGCGCTTGTGAGAGGGAGAGATGCAAAGAGGTGGACGGAGAGCAACAGACAATGGTCGTGGGGTGCAACCGCGTGATGAGGGGTCGGCAATAGAGGAGCGAGAGTGGCAAGACACGATGGCAGGAAGCAAAACGATCGCAAGACGGCACGACGACAAGGATAGGGGGCCACGTACAAATTTGTATATGTTTTCTAAGTTCACTTTATTTTCTGATTAAAAACCTCACATGATTTTAGGGTTAAACTCGTGATCATTTGAAAGACATATGATAGTTGGGTTGCATTGCAGACTTACAGAACCCAAAACATGAGCTCTACAAAGGCTAACCTTTGGAAAAAAAAGCTAAACAAGGGGTTATGCAACTTCATCTCCAGTTCAAGAACCAAGAGCTTCGAGCCGAGAGATTTAAACCCACATTTAGGTTTTGATATAGATATCTTTCATATGCCTGATTCGACTTGGTGCTGTAGGATCTCGACGATGGCTCCAATGTCATGTTAGCAAGAGACAAATCAAATGAAGATGCTCGCATGTCATTGGAAAGAAACGCAAAACACCAATCTGTTATTTTATTACAAAGGGATAAAAACGAAACGGAGTTACTGGGATCTTTGCCCGTCCCATGCCCTAATAGGTTTTAATCGATTCTTGATTAAGTTTCGAGTTCGAAGGCTAAGTTCAGGATCCCATTTGGCAATACCTTGATGAAAAATAATGTCACGTTCCAATCCTCGAGCGCGTGCTCATCCCTCCTTGGTTGATATGATAGCGACGTCCTAAGATGCATCATCGACCCATTCGTTTAATATACGCATGTGGAAGCAATTAATAAATCCCCAGACAACAACAAGATGTGATAGAAAAGAAGGACCATTTTTTCACAAAATACCTTTTTATAAACACACAAATTTATACACAGAAACCTACAAAAAGGAATCGGCTTTCAATAAAAGGGGAATGTCCTAGGACTAGCTAGTCAGGCATGCTCGCTGATTCTCTAGACTTCACCTTATGAACTTCAAGCCTTGGGTTCCCCACCGCTTTCAACTAGGGACCTGAAAATGGTTATACAATAACTAGTGAGACAACATTTTAGCAAGTTCTACCTCCTAAGACTCGATTAGGAAGCCAATACACTCTAGAGGCCGCCTAAGCATAACAAGAGACAGATGACTTACTTTGGCCTCAGTTCCTTCCTGCAAGTTAGTTCGAATGATAAATATTGACAATTATATCACTCAATTCAGTTAGATCGAATCATCGATCAATCGACCAAGTCGATTACATGTCATCACGACTATCTCTTGGTCGGCCCATTCAATACTATCTATGAACCCGATCAAAATCCAGGATTTCTCAATCATAGTGAAATATAGATAGTACTATCCTATCTCCAGATGACGTATAGAGCCATCGAGCGGGTATGCATAACGTTCTATCTCCGAGACGACATATAAAGTCATCGAGCCATTATAACATACTTGTGCATAACGTTCTATCTCCAAGACAACATATAGAGTTATTGAGCCGTTATAATACACCGTTGGGTTATACCGTCCTATCTCCAAGATGACATATATAGTCACTGAGCCGGTATACAAGCAATTCCTTCTCAAGATGACATGAGAGTCATCGAGTTGTTAAATCATACTGTTCTATTTCCAAGATGACATATAAAGTCACCGAGCCGGTATACAAGCAATTCTTTTTTAAGATGATAAGAGAGTTAGGGCCTGTTTGTTTCAACTTGTTTCTGTTCCGAGGAACAAAAATTTCTGTTTTTTTGTTCCTGGGAACAAAAAAGGAACAGAAACGCGTTTGTTTGCGTTTTTGTTTCAAAACTATTTTTTTGTTCCCAGAAATACATTTGGAACAGAAACAAGAAACAAAAAAAAATTGTTTCTTGTTTCTGGAACAAAATTTTGGAACAACTTTTCTCTCTCTTCTATTTTCTTCTCTCTTTTTTCTTCTTATTTTCTTCTTCTTTTCTTCTTCTTTTTTCTTTCTTTTTTCTTTGGTCGGTTGCCGGCCTCGGCCATGGCTAGCGACCGGCCGACGAGGGCCGGCGGCCGAGCCTCGCCCGGCTACGGCGACGCTCGGCCTCGCCGGGGCCGGTGAGCCTCGCCGTGGCGGGCGAGGCCGCCGCCCTCGTCGGCCGGTCGCCGGCCATGGCCGAGGCCGGCGACCGGCCAAAAGAAGAAAAAAAAAAAAAAGGAAAAAGAAAAAAAAAAAAAAAAGAAAAAAAGGAAAAATAAATAAGAAAATAAGAAAAATAAGAAAGAAAATAGAAAAAATAAAATAAAAATATTAAAAAATTATACAAATTTACCAAACGTGTTTTTATTTTTTTTTTATATTTCTGAAACAGATTTACCAAACGTGTTTTTTTGTTCAAAAATTGTTCCTAGAAAAAGAAATACTTTTTTCTATTTCTGTTCTCAGGAACAATTTTTAAACAGAAATGTTACCAAACGCACCCTTATCAAGCCATAATAGTATAACGTCCATTCTCCGTATGACATACGAATCATCGAGCCGTTATAGTATTTTTGTTGTGAAGACACAATCAATTTACCCTTTTTATCATACTTGATAAAAGTACACGTGTGTGGATACATAGCCGGCCTTAGCCAAAATATAAGATTTTTACTTTTGAATCTCCCACTATTTTCAGCAGTCCCAAAATAGATTTTGGCGCTGTAGACCGACGCCCAGTAATTTTCCACTTAATTGCCAAATTTGATTAATTTAGGAATAAAATCCTAAAATCACAGTTAAATCAATTCAGCACAAATCAACGCTCAAATAAATAAATGGACTGCACCACAATAATCAGCACAAAATTTCGGTCGTCGGCTATCTCAGCCTAATTTCCGGAAAATAAATAAATAAATAAATAATTACAAAAATTATTAAATAAATGCAATAAATCTAATTTAGGCCCGTAATGCCTAATTGGAAGTTGAGACGAGCCTGGAAAATTACCGAGACTCGTTCAATAAATACTCGAGCTTATCTATTCGCTAATTACATTAACCATTTGCTTAACATGCATTAATAAGTCTATAATTTAATTACTATAATCTAATATATCCACCTAATTGCACTTAATTAAATATAATCAACATCTAAGCATCATTAATCGACTAATAAGAGATTAGTGAGCAAAACTCACTTATGCAAAGCGAAGACCGGAACACCGCGACGGCGACGCAATGGCGGCCGAATTCCGAATTTTCGATGGCATTGACGGGCACATGGACTGGGCCCAAAATTGGCCCAACACAACTCAGCAAGGCTGAGCTTTAGTCTTGGGTTTCTGTAGGGTTGCTGGTCGCGGGCTTGGGCCTGTTTCACGGGCCACAAGACTGGGCTGATCTCTCTTGGGCTTCTAATTGCTGGGCTGGGCTTCAAGTTGTGGGCTGTTGGGCTCACTTGGGCTGAGATGGGCTTGCTGAAGTTCACTTGGGTTGCTAGAGTTGATGGGTTTCATTGGACTGAAGAGAAGATGGGCTAAAGACTTGGATTGCTAAACCAAGCTTTGCTAGGCCCGAACTGAACAGAAGGAAGAAGCGAAGCAGCTTTGCTGGCATTGAGTGCTGCAAACCGAAGCAGAAACGGGGTTGGGAGACATGCGGTGAAGCAGACAAGGGAGCAGCTGGCGTACGCTGGCCAATTGGAACCGCTGGCGTGGATCGAAGTTGCTGCAACGTTGATTGAATGGGGAGCAGCAAAGGAGAAAAAACAGTGGAGAGCAGGTGTGAGGACGTGGCCGAAGCTACTAGATCCAAAGGGAGATGCGCTGCTTCACTAGATTTGAGGTGTGCATTCAATGATGGAGGAGAACGTGGCTTTTTCGGTGGATTGTGGCTTCGTGGAGTCACAGACGGTGGAAGGGGATACAACGCGGGCAGACGTTGGCATCGAAAGAGGGGAGTGAAGAAAACAGAAGCTGCTCATCCAAGGAATGCTCAAGCAGAGAGAAAAGTTTAAAAGAAAACATAGGCAGTGATAGGTGAAGACAGCGATGGGAGGGGCCCAAAATCATCAACCTTAGCCATTCCCTTAATTACTTGTCCACCCCCCACCCATTTTTTCTTTCTTGAAACCAATTTCCCATTTAAACAATTTTTGGTGCCAAAATTTGTTGTCCAAGCTTAAATCCGAATTTCACATTTTGGCACTCATCTTTGGCTTCAATTTCTCCTCCGATTCCTCTAAATCGAGGTCCGATTTCGTTGAAGAAAAATCCCGTACAATTTCCTACAAGTCCTTGACACTCAAAGGCTCGGCTTGGAAGTCCAAATTTCCTTTAATTTGGCCCGTCCAAATTTCCGTTAATTTTCGAATCGTATGAAACAATTTTCTGTAAAAATCTCTGAATCTCCTAAAATTATTCGGAGGATGAGTCGACGTTCCTATAATAGATCGTGACATGACAGAACTTTTAATTTCTAAAATCGGGCTTGAATTGGTAGTTAATTTCCATTCGGTGCGTTTTTAGCGTGACCTAGGCTACCGGATAGTTTTTAGAGATTTTTAGTGCAAATGACCCGTGGTCGATTTTTTTCAAACCACAATGAACTCATTCGACACATTGGCGATTCTTGGTGGTTATGAAAATCTCAAGATTTCAATTATGGGCACTGGGTACAAAAAACGACAGAAAATCGGTCTAGTGCCGATTGATGAGAATTTTAATCACCCATACTTTGATCACACATCTCAGCCGAATCAACCTATCCCTGATCTCTAATCAATTTTGACAATGCCATAATAACCCTTGTAGACTAGCACAGTTGAGCAGTTGACTTCTGGTCGAATTCTCAAGTCCATTGTATTAAAATCTCTTAATGACTTTCCCAGATAGTTTAGTTATCTTACAAGTGATTGGCTCTGAGAATATCACTATAGACGCATCGATGAAATGCCCGATTTATTCTATTGAAAACAGTACTGAAAATTCAGGATGTCACAAATAACAATCACTTAATCAGTGTCTATTCAATAATATATTATTTAATTCTTTTTTGGTTTTTTCGTTTGGAAGAGTTGGACATTTTGTAAGTCTAGGTTCGGTTAAAGTTTTTCTTGTTCCAACATGAGCCGGCCTTGGTACTCAATTTTCGATCCATGGAAGTTTGGACTAACTCAAGATAGGCTTAGCCATCCGAATCCTGTAACGCTTCCAGCCTTATGACGACGCCCTTGAAGAGCTAACATGTTTAGAGAGTCAAAATCTATCTCTAGTATAGATAGAGATGAAAACCGCTCCGCAGGATGTTTCACGGAACTCATTCTAGATAGTTGGGTTTTTGTGCTCATGTCTCGAGATTGAACTTTAGGATTTTTTTGCCAAGCCTTGAGGTTATCGAACTTAAATCAAATTTCTGACTACCTCAACAAAGTATAATCAATACACTATCTCAACATGTTCAGTAGTAAACTTCGATTAGAATGACAAAAAAAAGAAGAAAAAAAACATTTTATGGCTTCATTTATTTCACGAAAAATATTTTCCTCATTTTCTAACATTTGGATTGCTTCAAAAAATGAGTCAACAAATGTTTTTTTCATAGTCAACGTAAAATCTATGCCTAAATTTAGGAAAATGATTTCCTCTTCAAAAAATCGGAAATCATTTTTTAAGATATGACTAAATATCGATGCTTGGACTAAAAGTTCTACACTTGGGCACAAAAACTCTTTTGCTTGTTCTTGGGTCCTTGGTGCTTGAGCCTAAGGGTGCGTTTGATTCAGCATTCCCAAGGGCCTTTCAGCCTTGAAAGCTCATTGGGGAAATGCTTGATTGTTTACCATTTTGAAGTAACTTTCAAGTGAAAGTCGGTATTGGGAATGTTGAAAGCCCAATGCTAGTAGGGGTAGCTTTGAGCTTTCAGTATTTGGCTAAATGCTAAAACTTATTTTTTTTCTTCCAAAACTATCCTTACTCATGCTTCAAATTTCTGATTTTGCAATTGTCATTATTTTTTTTAAATGCCAAAATAATGCTAAAAAAATCAAATATATATAAATGCTAAAAAATTAAATATATTTTGGTTTTTCTTAAATTATTTATATATTTGATTTTTTTTTAGTTTTATTGTCAAAATTTATATTTAAAAAGTTGCATACATTATTTTTTTTAATTTTAAACAAACAAAATTTAAAAAATTCCAACGAAGGGTTTGGTCTTTTTTTAATATATATATATATATATATATATATGTATTTGATTTCTTAGCATTATTTTCAAATTTATATTTAAAAAGTCGTATACATTATTTTTTCAAATCTTAAAAAATGAAAATTAAAAAATTTCAACGAAGGATTGTCTTTTTAAAAACAAAATATATATGTATTTGATTTTTTTAGTATTACTGTCAAAATTTATATTTAAAAAGTTGCATACATTATTTTCTTCAATTCTAAACAATTAAAAATTTAAAAATTATGATGAAGGGTTTTTTTTTTTTTTTTCTTAAAAAAAATTATATATATGTATTTGATTTTTTAGCATTATTTTCAAATTTATATTTAAAAAGTTGCATACATTATTTTTTCAATTTTAAAAAAATAAAAATTAAAAAATTTCGACGAAGGATTTGATAGTTTAAAAATATATATATATATATATATATATGTATGTATTTGATTTTTTTAGCATTATTGTGAAAATTTATATTTAAAAAGTTGCGTACATAATTTTTTTTCAATTTTAAGAAAATAAAATTAAAAAAATTCCAATGAAGGGTTTGGTATTTTTAATATATATATTTGATTTTTTTAGTATTATTTTGAAAATTTATATTTAAAAAGTTGCGTACATAATTTTTTTCAATTTTAAGAAAATAAAATTAAAAAATTCCAATTAAGGGTTTGGTATTTTTAATATATATATATATATTTGATTTTTTTAGTATTATCGTCAAAATTTATATTTAAAATTTGGATACATTATTTTTTTCAATTTTAAACAAATAAAATTAAAAAAACTAATATTAATCACCCATAGAGCTTTTCAAATGTGTTTTTTACTGAATGACATTTCTCTCAAAATTGCTTCTCAAAGCATAGTTTACCGAGACGGCATTTACATTTGCTTAAAGTCCTTTAAGCTAAACTGCTTTGCATTTTCCTAATAGACTTTCAAAATGCTGAACTCAGGTGCTAATGCTTGGGTCCCTTGTGCTAGAGCTCGCATCTATTAACGTTGGGCTCGATGCTGTTGATTAGATTACAGCTTTACAATTATCTTTAATTGGAATGCTATGGGGAAAATATTGCATCGAGTTTTAGGCATGATGCCGAAATACGTACAATGTTTATATCTATTGTCTGTGTATTAATTATTAGGCCTATTAATATATTTAAATATTAAATCAAGCATTCATCTACCAACTTAAGTTTTTACAATAGTTGGCAATAGCCTCACAAAATTTCACATGGGATTAAAGTTAGAGGTCCTTAGTTCAAATATTTTCGAGCATTCTTGTGACATCCTGAATTTCGACCCCGCCTCGATTATATGAAATTGGCATTTCGTCGACGTGCTTATGGTCCTATTTTTCTGAGTTGGCCATTCACAAGTTAACTGATCTATCAGGTGGAGCCGTTAAGGGATGTAAACGCGACAAACTTGAGAATTTGATAAGAAATCGATTACTCGACTGTGACGATCAGCAAGGGTCAATACGACCCCGTTATAATCAATTAGTGATCGAATATAGGTCAATTCGACGGAAACACGTAATTAAATTGTAGGTGATTCCACATGATTGCAAAATTTGCATCGAATGGCACTAACCCGATTTTCTGTCGATTCTATACCCAGCACCCGTAACTGAAACATTGTGATTTTTATGACAACTGAGAGTTGTCTACGAGTCGGAGATACACAAACATGGATTGAAAATTATCGACCACGAGTCAAATGCATTAAAATCCCTAAAAGCTACTTGATAGATTAGGTTGTACTAAAATCGCGTTTGGTCGATTTTAACCACGAAATGAATTCGGTTTCGGGATTCGGACGTTCGAGTGTATCACGATTCATTTATAGAACATCATCTCATCTTTCGGCGAATTTTCGTCGAGTTCGGAATTTTACGGAAAAATCGGTTTTCGGACAAATCGGAAAAGAAATGGAAATTCGGATGAGAGGGTGTTTGAGCTATTTTAGCTGTCAAGATGGATTATTTTGGGGAAATTGAAGCTAAAATTTGGTTGGAGGGGCCATTGACTATTTGGCACAAGACTTTTACGGTATAGGTGATGATGAAAATGGAGATATTTCCCCTTAAAGTCCTTGTTTAGCTTGACTTTCTTCCCCCTTCTCTCTTTCCTCCCTCTCTCTTCCTCAGCCGTTCATTCCCCCCTGCCACTTTCTTCTTCCCTCACAATTCCTCTCACGTTACTTCTTCTCCCATTTCCCTCTCCCTCCCCTTCTCCCTTACGTGAAACCTTTGCAACCCATCACCCACCGCCTACACTTTCCTCACGCTAGCCCAACCACCTGCCACCATCTCCATCTTCATTCCACGTGCAACACCAACCCACCAGCACAACACCACTTTTCATGCCTCCATGTCCAGCGCCACAGCAACCTCGCCTCAGCCAACAAACCCCCATCGAACAGCCTCCATCTTCTCGCCATCGTCCAGCAGCCGCATGCCCTCCTTCACCGCAACTCCAGCAGCATCTCCCACCTGTTCCAGCCGTGCTAACAGCCCTCGATCTAGCAATCACAGAGTCGAATCTCAGCCGTTGGTTGAGACTTGTTCAGCTGTTTTCAGCCCCGATTGAGCCTCCGTTGGAGAAATGGTAGTCTTGAGTTCTCACCACCTTCGCGTCGCCGTGAACCCATTACCTCGCTAATCCGATGAGTTAACTCCCTAATCCTTAATTAGATTTTTAATTGCGCTTAGGGGGTTAGGTTAGTGTTAAATAACATAATTAAATTAGTGCTAAGAAGGATTAGTGTTAACTAAGTTGGATTAGCTTAAACTCGGATCAGTTTACTGGACCCTCGCCGTTTGCCATTTTATTAGGGAAAAATGGACTACGATTTTGAGGTTGATTCATCCTGAGAAATGTTTTAGACATCCTCAGCTATGACATATATTTTACTCGAGATTTTATGAATTTACAAGAATGAGATTTTAGTTTCGTTACAATCAAAACAGAATCTCGGATTGTGCTGGAACCTATGACCTTTTGATGTTGTAAGGATTTTTATCAACTCTTAGGGTTCTATTTTCAAAAGAGTTTCTTGAAAAAGGTTGTTCCGCATATCTTATAATTTAACATAGTCAAATTTCAGATCAAATGGACATGTTTTGGACCTTGAACCAAACTGATTTTGGAAAACAGAATTTCTGGAAACGGACACAGTTTTTGTAACGGTTTGAGTGATTTACTGCTCTTAATCTAGAAGGATATGGGTCAAGGTGTCTTCATGGATTTTTTTTTTAAAGTGTTCTATATAACATATTCAAATTTGAGAATTTACCGAGCTCGTTTGGGTAGCTTTTTGGAATTAAACTTGGAGACGTGCGAGTGGCCCGGTTTCTGCCGGTTAGGGCTGGTTGTGATTTTGTGGTTGTTCTTGATGTTGTGCTTGCTGAATAAGGTGTATTTAGTGATGTGGTTGACTTATGGCATGCTGAAAACTTATGTGTGAGATCATGAGGTTGATTGCTCTATGTTAGTTATTTATTATTATTGCAAAACATGATCTTGTGGACTATTAAATAGAAAATAAATGAGGTGTTGGGTCTGGACACTAAAACTTATTTGCCTAATAAAACAATGATGTTTTAAACTAGGTGCGTGCAAAGTTTGACGGATTAATTTTGAGTACGTGAGGACCTATGAATTTATTTCTAAACATTTTGAAAAAAAAAAAAAAAAAAGAGCGGTTACTAAGGTTTGTTTTCAAAAGAGGGTGGCTGGAAAAGAAATTAGAAAAGAAATATGGTGTTGGGTTTGGACACCAAGTTTTATGTGCTCAATAAAACGAGGAGGTTTTATACGAGGTGCGTGCACAATTTGGCGAGTTAATTTCAAATACAGGACTCCGTACGAATTTATTTAGGAAGGTTTGAAAAAAAGGAAAAGAAAAAAAGAGAGTTACTAAATTTATTTTTAAAAGGGAATTTTGGTGTTTTGGTTATATGATGGAAGGTAAAAGGTTGATCTGATTGATGAGGTGCCAGCATGGTTAGGTTACTTAAGTAGTTCAGTTTAATTAACCGCAACTTATTTAATTACTCGCAATTTATTTAATTAATTATAATTAGCGTAATTTGTGACAGATTAGCCGTTTTTCATAATTTTACGCTAATTCTCATGGTTGAATTTATATATGAAATTGATTGTGTATTTGTGCAATTGGGTGCTTGATTGTCATTTTGAATTATTATTGCAAAAATTGGATTTTGGTATTTAAATAGAAAAATATCGGGTGTCGGTTTTTGACGCCAAAAATGTTTATTTAATATATGAAATCGTGGAATTTGGAAATGAGAGGGTATTGGGCTTATTGGTTCGATTTAAATGCGTGACCACGCACAATTATTATACCGGGTATTTTTTATATGAAGAAAATTGGCCAAGTATATTATTTGAAATGGAAGTATTTGAGTATAAAGCACGATGTTCTTAGCCGAGTTTGGATGTGCGTGTGATCGCTATCAATAATCGGGATTTAGGGTTTTGACTTATTGAGATTTTTATCTCACTTCATCGTGGTTTTCTTTTGGATAAGAGACTTGTTAATACGAACCCTTAGGTTAACTGGAGATGTTTATAAAGTGTGTTTTGAGAAAAATTGGTTGTCCTAATTTTCTATCCCATGTTTGATTATTGTCTGGAGTTTATTCAGTTCGCTTCCGCATGTGCATAAAAAGAAAGGGTCAACGACGTGTCCTAGGAACATTGCAAAATTTTTTAGTTGACCGCCAAGGGATGTGCACGTACCCAGGGTTCCACTTCTCAATTACAAATCACCAAGCCCCATGAAAAATGTTGTTGTCGGTCCTAAGTTCAATGACTGACTCTCATTTAGAGGATACTTAGATAGACCAAATCTTTTTTTACTAAGTGATGTGGAGGGTAAGTACAATGTAAGTGTCATAACTTTTTCTTTCGCTTACTTAAGTGCCACAAATTTAAAATTTTGATTATTCGAGTGATATCAGTGATTTGCCTTATCGAAAAATTTGATGTGGACGTTGGTTGTTCTACGTAGTTTCTTTGGCGCTAACCTTGACAATTTTTAAAATTTTAAAATTTTCCTTTTATTTCCTTTTTTCTTAGGGCCGATGAGCCAACTGCGAAACCCTTGCGCAGTTGGGCAAGGACCATCTTGCCCTCGACTACAAAGGCCCTTGCCAAATCTAGGCGGGGGGGCCTCGCTCGCGGTTGCTTAGAGTTGCTGAGGGCTTTGCGGCCTTGCCTACGGGAGGTGAGGTCGTGATGCAATCGCTGGCTCTAGATGACCATGGTGAGGCCGCCTTGCCCTAATTTGGCGAGGGCCTTCACGGCCTTGCTCGTGGCTGACAAGGTTGCAATGGCCTTGCGCATGGCCTGGCCATCATGGCTGAGGGCAAGGTGGTCCTTCTCCAATCTAGGCAAGGAGTTGGCTTGCCAGCCCTAAGGAAAAAAGAAATAAAAAAGAAAATAAAAACAAAAACAAAATAAAAATTAAAAATTAAAAAAAATTAAAAAATCTATGTAGGATGTTTTGTTGAAAATGGCACTAAAATGATTGATTTTATTCTAATGTGGCACTTAAGTGAGTGAAGAAAAAATTATGATATTTAAGTGAGCGTAACGTGAAAATTATGACACTTTTTTTTTTTTTCTCTTGGCAATCTTTTTTTGAATTGTCTTTAAAAAAGCCAATGATTTAACACGTGGGTCCCACTTGTTTTGATACTCAATTGAAATTCACCGCGACTTTTAGTGAGTAAAGATTATTTAATTTTCTTAGTACATTTAGGATTATGATATATGGTTTTTCATTCAACTGGAAATAGTAGGACATTACAACTGGCAATGCTACCAAAAAACACAAGGCAATATCGAGTCCGAATGTCAGTCAATATTCCTGTCTCAAGATACTAAAAAACGCAAATCATTACGAGGTGAGATTGGCCACGTGACTCGAACCCCAAAAATAGAAAGATTTGCCACTTGGCATCGAGGAGGTGAACCTGATCCCGAGAGAGATAATATTTTGCAATATTTCCTACCATACATGGAGATTATATTTTGCAATATTTTCTACCATACGAGCTTAATTAATAACATTTGGTATATTCTAAACATGAAATTAAATGGAGGAAGAATCAAAGATTAGAGTTGTAAGCCAAGTTAAACATGTTCCTATAAACCGCACCATTTGAATGTCAAAATGAACATGAGATGTTTGTTGAATTTTACCAATCACGAGTATAATCTACAGTGAATGGTCAGAATCGGATTCAATTCTAATTCCATTCGATTTGATTTATTGAGAGACCATATTAACCTATTGATTTAATCTGCTCACGAGCATTATTAGTCCGTCGTTCTCATTTCACAATCATTTTGAAATGATGCCTCGTTCAATGGATCTTATGCACAAATCCATGTTAATGTAAATTAAAAGGGTCACTTTCAAACAAATTGATGATTAATTTGTCTATAAGTAGAATCTTTTAAACGACATCGAATGAATGTTCTTCTCTCGGAACCACCTTAAACGCATCAACTGCACACTTCCCTTTTCTTTATTTTCCTTTTCCTTTTCCCCCAAAAAGTGCACAGTGGTCCTTGAATTTGCGTTGTTTTTCCGTCGTAGTCTGTGATTTCGTCGTTTATGCAATCAAGTCCTTGATTGGTTGACTAGCTATTGAAATAATATTAGCTTCGTTGTATCTTAGATTACTGTAACTGCATATTGAGATAGAGGGACTTGATCGGACCAATTTGTTGACATCATACTTTTGGCTAATGACTATTATGTTATATTCAACTATTCAAATCTGAGATAGAGGGACTTGATCGGAAAAACTCTACGAACTAGTAGATCTAGTTGCACAAATTCGAAGTTCAAGACCACAAGTTTAAGATAGTAAAGGTTCAGTGAGCGGATATGTACTGAACAATTTTGTTTTTGCCAGAATCAGCCACATGGTCAATATGACCTTTTCCTTGTGCTAATTATAAACTATTGGCCTAATAATATTTTCCCAGCTTCACGCTATTATGAGGGTCTAACTTGTGAAGATGCCCGAGATCAATTAAAGTTTACTCATCAATGCATACATTCTGTATCAGAATTTGTTTCAAAAGTTAACATAAAATAAAAATGACACGCAAAATACATAATAAATTGAAAATAGCAGCACATCTAGTCAGAACATTAGGAAGGAAAAAGCATGTAAATGAAAATCATATACTATACTTGTGTAATGTATCTGGAATTTTATATTTTGCGAATATTGAGATTAGTAATTTTTATTATCTCAAATATTATTTGAAAGAACTATGTCAACATTTCTTAGTCACTTCTGTCAATCACTATGGATACTTGATCAATTAAAATTTTACTTATGCTACCCTTTTCTATATGCTACCATAAGCTTAGACAAAGTAATGCTAAATTAAAACGGATAATAGAAAAGTAAAGCAAAGTGTGGCCTTTGAAGAAAACTTTACTTAATTTTCTTTTTTGTTGGAAAACTTTATTTTATTAAGGCTCTATTTATTTCGCGGAGAATATATTATGGAAAAACATTTTTTTTTTTCATTTTCCGGCATTTGATCTGCTTAGAAACTAGTCAACAAAAAACTTATGATTAAATTCATGAAAATGATTTCCTTTTTAAAAAATCAGAAATTATTTTTAAAAATATAACTAGGTATCAATGCTTGAGCTTGAAATTTTACACTTATACATGGAAACTCCAATGCTAGTTTTCGGCTCTTTGATGTCTAGAGATAGGATTGTGGCACTAGGGCTCCTAGTGCTCGTGTTGAGACTCCCGGCACCCTTGCTCAGGTCCATCAAGGCAAAGCTCGGGACCTTAGTACTTGTGATTGGGTTCTCGATGCCCACACTTGGGTTCATCAAAGTTGAGCTTGAAGGCCCCCTCCCACCCCCTTTCGGTGCTAGATGGCTCGACACCCGAGCTTAGGTTCACAAAAAGCGAGTGCGGGATCTTGGTACTCGAGCTCGGATCCCCAGACCGGGGGCCTTAGTTCACAAAGGTCATGCCTAGGTCCATGAGGTTGAGCCCGAGATCCCAATGCTTGCACTCAGGTCCCATCAAGGCCAGGCTAAGATTGAGGTGCCCATGCCCGCATGGGACTCTAGTGTCGTACCAAGTTCCCCAATTGTCAATGTGTAAGTTACTAATGCCTAAATGGTGTATTTTTTTTTAAATAAAATCAAATTAGATTTTTCATGCCAAATGATGGAAAATATTTTCCATTTCATTTTCAAGTTTTAGCCAAACATTGTAAAATATTACCATTTTCCTGAAAAATGACTTTGTGGAAAACATTTTCCAAGAATGTTACATTTTTTGCGAAGGCTCCATGATTTGAAAAACATTTTCCGAGAAGTGATCATTTGTATTGCTTAATATAATTAGCCAATTGAAAATGTTTTTATTCTTGACAACAATTTATGTCTAGATATTTTTGTTGAAGATAGAAATATTTTTCGTTTATTTATTTTTGTAAACGATCATTGTTTAGAAAATATTTTCAAAATCATTCATTTTT